>JAFBJT010107996.1:115712-130712 GCA_016785325.1 Chascanopsetta lugubris | reverse complement strand
TTTTGTCTCCGTAACAAAGTCGACAACGTGACACGCTGAAGAAATGTCGCACATGTGCAGTGAGACTGCCGGGCTTTGTTGTTGTTGTTGTCCTTTAATAACAAAGACATTTAACACAACAGCTGTGACAACAATGTCTCATTTTAACACTCAACAGACAAACACGTATTTAGTTAATCTCCCGCTCGTCTGTAATAATGATACAATACACCTTTTGTGTGTTGTTGTTTTCCTACTGAGCTGTTATTCATTTACCATGAGTCTAAGTTTGAAATAGACGCAGTCTCACAGTATGAGTATGAGAGTTAATCTGAGATATGAGTGTAGAATCCTCTTTAGTACCCGTACACCCTATGAATGACCTTTAACCTGTTCTGAAGCTTTAAAAACCCGTGTAGTTGATGTATGTGTCATTTATTTTACTTTAGGAATATTAAGAAATGACCTACATGAATGATTAGTGCTCCTACATTTAAAAAGACTGTTGACATCAAACCAAAGATATTAGTTAATCGATTGAGAGAGATATTGATCGAAAGCTTTGACGTGACACTCTCGGCAAACTGTCGTAGCACTTTTTCACCACTAGAGTGAGTCCTGAGCCGTCACAGTTCTCAGTCTGCCTCTCAACCATATTGGTCGTAGTTCACTTGTGTCTCAGATGCAGTTTTGAGTATTTCGTATATTTACATCACTTTGGGATTTAAAGTCATAGTAATTAGCATGTGGTCCTCGATTTGGAACTCGAAACTCGTAAATGTGATATTTACTTATATGTTTAGTAGGTTACGCGTTCTCGCTCAGTGCTGCCATCTGCTGCTGATGAATGGAAATGACAAATATTCCCTTTAATGGATTCTCAAACATCCTTATCCTCAGTATTCTTTGAAGAGCACTTTAGCTTGAGGTTTTTCTTTTTCTGCTCTTTCTCCGTAAGAAAAAACCCCCCAAAAACTCTTAAGAACTTTTTTGTTTGTTTAACAGCGTAGCACCTTTTCTCCGACTCAGCACATTTTACCTGGCTCAATTATTCAGCGCGGCCCAGATTAGCTCCGGTGAGTTCCGTCACCGCCGCCACATCAAACAACATTTTGACACAAACCCATCTTTGTCAACAAGCCGAGCGACTAAGCACCTTCATCTCCCGTGTGACGTGGCGCCACAAAGACTTGGCGCCGCGCCAGAGCAGGAGAGGGAGAATCATCTCTGCCTCCGCAACCACCATCTTCAAATAGAGCAGGCGGGGGCGAGGGGGCGGGCGGGGGACGACGCCTTTCATTAGCCGGCCGTCCAGAGACGCCTATTAATCAGCCACAATACCAGTTTGATTCTTTGTATATCTGTTTGTATAATCCTAACGAGTTATGCAAATAACGCAAAGTTTGAATTAATTTTAATGAGTGCGTAACAAAAGAGCCGGAGCTAATTAACTAAATTCCTTCCCTTTGAAAAATGGCAAGCGCTGACCCCCCGTTGGATATAAAACAAAGCCGGGGTACATTAGAATATTCATTATAAAACATATTTATGTAACACTGAGCGGCGACCATGCGTCCCCCGGGAGACGCCGGCTCGCAGATTGTTAAGGTGGAAATATATAGTTTAAAGCTTCAAAGCAGGAAAAAAAGGTATGTGAATTGTATGAATTCATTCTGCTGCCTTCAGGGAGCGGAGGAAACATGAGGTTTGCTCTATATCTGCCACACTCGCCGTCCCTTCCATTTTTCTTTTGTTTTTCAAAGCAAAATCACTCGAAGGCAGTTTTTTTATTTTTTATTTTTTCATAGCGTATAATGGAGTTGTGTAACGGCGTCGGAAGACGTACGGTTCCAGCTGAGTGCGCCAGCGTCACGTACAGTCATTAAGGAACACAACAGGAGAGGGCTCCTCTCATAACGAATGCAAGGACACGGACGAGAGGAAACCATTAGCACCGTGAAGAAGAGTCTTATAATAAAGGTGAGACCGGTGTCATGTCGTTAATCGCTACAATTATCCATCAACAGGCAAATGAGCCATCAACATTTACGGCTCTCAATCACACAAATCAGCCCTGATTGCCGCCGTCGCCGCCGCCGCCGCCGCCGCTAAGGAACAAGCTCCCCGCCACCTTTAGATGCGCTCTAATGCCAGGTAGCGCCTTCTCCCTGCGTGCACCTGTCTGCCATTTACACAGCCATTAACCATTGTGATGCCAGGCCCAACAATGGCTGGCAGCTGTGGCACAGCCTTTAATTACCACATCTGGAGACAGACTGCGTCGGCGCGGGTAACGTTTGAAAGGTTGAAAGACACGGAAATAAATGTGTCGGAGTAGCGATGTGGAGGGATTGGACTGAAGGAGGCACTTCCATTTCAAACCTATTAAAAACGGGTCATGTAAATCTAGATTTCCCGTTGCCAAGCCTGATTCATGCTAATTAGTTTGTCGTTCAAGCTGTTTCGCCATTAACAAACTAGCTAATCATGTTAGCCACATGTTTTGAATTTAAATCAGGCAAACATGTTTTGTTACTATAATGAATTCCTAATTAGAAAATGGCATTTTTTTAATTGAAATTGTATTATTATTATTATTATTATTTATTAATTTATTAAAGATAAATGAATATGTACATGATAAGTATTTTCAGTCAGTGCCTGCATCAACACAAGTCATTAGAAAAAGAAATAATAACAAAGCGAAATCATATCCTGTTCAAACCAGGAATCGTTGGACTATTTTTGGACTTTATGCAGAAAATTACTCATTAAAATAAACGTTTTGTTTTGCTACCTCGACACTAATGCAAATGGCTCCTCTGACCAGCAGTTTATGAATCACTGGATGAAAGCGGATGCTCTCCTCATATTTCTGGATGTAGCCAGTGATAATAATAGTCTTAATGTTGTGGCTCAGTCATTTATGCTGAATCCACAAGAAAATCACCGATTTATCCCAAAAGCTACAAATGAAAACAGCACTGAGGAATCTTCTATAGCTACCAGAGGGGGCGTCAAGTAGCCTGAAGCCCTTTGTAAGCTCCGCCCACCCCTCTGTGCCTGTTCTCCATGCTGTCTGTCTGTTTTCATTCCTCCTCAGAAAACCCAGCTTTTATTTTTATTCAGCGAGCTATATTCAAAACCCCAAAAAACAATATCTAATCAACACCTTCATTATCAGGAAAACACTCGGCCGTGTGCTTCCTGTTTGCCTCTGAATTTATTCCGCCACAAATGCAGGAGATGTTTTCAGCGGAGGAATTTCCCGAGCTCCTCATTCCGCGTGTTATTGCTGTGGAGATTCTTTTGAGAGCTTGTAAATATGCACAGCACTTCCCACACCGGGCAACGCGCTGCTGCTAACTCCCGCTAAATTGTGTCATAATTTATTGAGATGTACAAGCACAGTCCTGAGAGTCGGTGCTCTGGAAGAAGAAGAAGAAGAAGAAACTATTCCTTTGACTGGTTTTCATTCAAGGTATTTTATATGATATAGTATAGTAAGATTATTATACCACAGTATTCTTAAGAGTCAGGTAACACGAGTGTTATTTCTCCATTTATAGCGATGGCAGTGATCTCTGTTATTATGCGTCAAACAGGAAGTGGCCTCCCAGAGCGAATCCTTTTGATTTTAACAAAGCACACATGACCTTTGATCTCAGACACGTCCCTCCTCGTTATGCTGAACATCTCCATTGTTCTGGAGACGTGTGCATTGACCTCACGTATCGGACCCAGTCAACCAATCACCACGTCAACACACGTGTCAACGTGGCTGTGGACATGTCAAAGTGCGAATCTTTCACAGGGTTTGAACTGATTTCGACGGATCTGTCCATAACCTGCAGTTCCCAGGGTGGCCACTTGGGGCAAGCTCCAAAAGCGAGTCAATCCCCATAGACTCCCATGTTCAAATGATCAACCCTATAGGTGCATGGAATATGTTTAAAGCTGTTGGTCTCAGTCAGTCACATGTTTTCCCCCTGACAACTGTACGGGGGGGGCGGGGCTTATCGTATCCGAGTTTGAAATTGTGCCTAGTTAAGGGCGTGGCCTCTCGAGTAACAGGAGGAGTTAGGCATCGGCAAGATGACCGCCGAGTGAACCGCCCACTACGAGGCTCACGAGCACTCTGCGGAAACACTGCATCCGTCGTTTCGATCACAGTCTGTGATTCAAACCCGTCTTTGTGTTTGTTTGTATTTACATTGAACAAACGAGGCGAGTCGGTGTCATTTCAGTAGCTTTTCTCTCGTATCTCCCTGACGAAGATATGATTCTAAAACAAAACTGATTTGGCATTTCCCTTGGCATAGTACCGTCATTTAATTCTTTAGCGCTACTTGTTTGACCACCACCCCTCTCTCTCTCTCTCTCTCTCTCTCTCTCTCTCTCTCTCTGTACTAAGAAGGAACCCGTTAACAGTGAGGTAAACGTGTCATCACTCTGCTGAAGGGCAGTGAGGGGGAAATGACTGTCGCTCTCCACGCTCACGTATGAATGCTGCACTGCGCGTGAAGGAGAGCGAGGCGGAGAGTCGCCATGAATCGGTTCTCCATCACGCGCGTTGCGCATGAGGGAAAAGCAATTCCTGTATTTCTAGGAATTGAAGGATTTGAAGGGGCCTCCGTGCTCTTACCCGAATCACAGTGATTCACAGCCATTCATGAAAAGCTGTAATGAAGTCCGCCTCGGAACATATGTGCAACCGTGGCTCCCGGCATCTCTCCTCCCACTTCCTGCTTTCCACCGATTCTACGACAACAAAGTGTGCCCCCCCCTCTGACCCACGGGGGCCCCGCATGCGCCTTCAGTTTGGAGGAACCCTCACAACTCCATCCACCCCGCTCCCCTCCCCTCTCTGCTCCGGACCTTTTGGAGTCTCCCTGACACCGGGTCTCCTTGGCCTCCTCGCTGCCTCCCACACGCACAGCCACGAGCGTTATATCGGCTGTTGAAGGCTTCCATTTGTTTTTTTTGTTTTTTGTGTTTTGCGGAGGAATCGACGTACGAATGAATTGTTTCAGCCGTATTTGTTGATACTTTCCAGGTTCAGCGTGAGCCCGAGGCGACGCAGAGGGTTTCAGCTCCAGTTTGTGTTGTTCTATAGTTTGATTATTGTGCAAGAAACAATGAAGCTCCGTCAGTGGTTAAAGTCTGATGGATGGTTTCACAGGATCCGCAGATTTCAAACACATCAGCTGTGATCGTATCACACTTCCTCCTCCACATGTCCACCTGCCTCGCTGCTCCTCTATTTTTACATCCGCTTGAAGAAGCTTTTTTTTCCAGTTCCAGCTCCAATCATTCGTGTCCAAACACATTGTCCTTAAAAAGGAAAATATATCGATGTATCAAAAGGAAGAAGTCCTTTGATGCCTGGTATAAAGGTAATCTCGATGTTTGACTGCATACTTAGATGGAGGGGTTAATTGTATTTAACTTTCTTCATGGTAAAGTAAATGATCATTCCGTCTAATCACATTTGTATCATATTATTTTGAAATTCAGGCCTCTCCTGTGGCCTTTTTTGATCTTTCAATATCATTCTTCATTAGTATTTAGAATATTTGACAAAAACATTTATATACAAATTATATGAAGAGAAATATCTATAAAACTATCTAACATTATTTGAAATCATGAGTAATACATTTATGATCACAGTATCATATTTCTATGTTCTGTAAAAAGAAATAGTCTAATGATAAAAAAAGATGATACTCATATTTCAATATATTATCATTTTTAATCTATTAGAACATGAATAGTCATTGTCCGTCAAACTAGTAATGTAATACTGCAAAAGGCAGCACCGACTAGTGGACTGGCAGTGTAATTGCAATGCGACACATTCACAACAGTGCACAGTTATTGATACACAAAGGGATTCTACAAAGGCACAGATGAGTAGAATACTTTGAAATTAAGGCCTTTAATTGGAATTAAAATATCTACAAATATCCCGCAATGTAAAAGTCAGATTTTGGTCAAAACAAAACTCAAACTCACAGAATGTGTTATTCAGAGCCTTCGTTGTGGTAAAAGCAGATTATTCCACTATGTAATATTACTTTCTTTCTCACTTTTGTTCTTGTTCTTGCTCTTGAATAATGCGAGGCATCATAAATTACCTTTAAAGTCTTGAATTCCACTTAAGCTGCTGGAGCCCTGAGGCTAATTGCGTAGGGGTTGTGGTGTATCCTCTGCATAAAAACCTTAAATCAGACTTTAGTTTGTAAATACTTTTGCAGCTCCCTTCTGAATACGTGTTGTTTTTTTACTGATATATATATAAACTTTTAGAAATACACACCAACGAGCAGCTTTATCCTTAAATCATGTCTCCTCCTGATTTGTGAGATGCATCAAGCGGAATGTTTTATTTTGGAAGTCTGTAACAGTTGCAGGAGGATTCTTTGTGTGTTGTACAGAGAGGGGGTGGGGGGTGGTGAGGGGGGGGGGGTGGTAAGGAAGCTCAGCGTTGTCCTCACTCTGTCATATCTGATGGATCTGAGGCCGTGCACAAAGTTTTTGCCCCACTTTTGAAGTGAGGAGGTTCCGGGGGTGAGGAGGAGGAGGAAAGGTTTGCCTGAGGCGAGCGCAGCTGTGTGATGGTCTGTTCCTGGGAGTTTCTCCAAAACCCACCGGGATGAAAACAACTCTCTGGTCAGCCTTAATCTCTGAACCCACCTGGACCACAGCAAATCTGTTCTGAGGACAGAAAAAGATTTCTATCTATAGAAATCTATCTTTCAAAAAAAAACTACACCTCTGCCTCTGATTGGTTGTTCCTCATACGTGGAACACAGGGGTGGGCAGTTATGTTTCAAGGGGGGCAACAGAAGAAACCCAGATTGTTACCGGGACTCGCCCAACAAGAGTCCTTGTTATCACCCAATGAAATGATTGAAAACATCTTTATTGATTATTATCTATATCATCTTTATTTCAGGAACGGTTTCTCCAAACACGACTTGATCAGGAAACGTAATAGAATGTGAAAACAACATATCAACATTCATTAATGAATTACTTTTCACATTACCCTAAAATGAGCCCTTTAAAGTATATTTACATCAGGGTGGGTCCTCCCTATGTGGATGTACTACTACTACTACTACTACTGCTAATAATAATAATAATAATAATAATAAATCATTTGAAAAGTAATACTTGAACATTACAGAGTTTTGTTTTGTAGACCACACCAATCGAATACATACAAACAGTTCCCTTATGTTCAGAAATACAGAAAAAACACTGATTTCAAAATAAGATTGGACTGGAAACCAATGGGTGTGTTTTTCTAAAGTGGGACTTTTACTTTGAAGGCTCAGAGAGCGAGGGGAGGCGCTGTGAACCGAAGGCAGCTGCGCTTCCTCGCATGTAAACATCAAACATGTCAGAATCACACTCACAGGAAATGAAAGCCTTTCAAAATAAAAGCACATTTTTTTTCCAGCCCCATGTACAAAGCACTGCAGCTGGTATTGGGCTCCGCGGGGCCGGATGTGGCCCGCAGGCCCCTGAAATGCACGGCTCTGCTGTTTGTGGATAAGCAATTAATATCTGCTGCTCTCCAGCGTGACTCAGCGCTGATTTTCGACTGGAAGATCGATGCGTATTTTCTTCTTATTGTTCCAATTTCCCTTTGAGTCACGGACGCACTCGGAGTGATTTAGGCGGGGCGTTAAACCCGTGGTCCCTGCACATTATTCCCCCGTTAAACCGACAGCCTCGGCTTTTTCACCGCAATGTTCCCAAGGTCTACGACAACAAAAAAAGAAAGAAAATCCTTATTTCTCTATTTTACTCTGAAGCTTTTGGCTCCACCGTCGCCTTGACACGTGTTTGTGAAGGATGGAGGCGCCAGATGGATCCTTTCACCAGAGGTGTTCTTTTTTCTGGAAGCGCTTCGTTTTTTTGTCCGTACTAAAAAATAAGAAAAAAAAAAACTTGGAAACACAATGTCCCCCCCAACATCCATTCTTCCGTGAATCCATCGCCTTCTCTCCGTTTGACTCGCATTTATTTTTCACGGGAAGATTAAAGGTCCTCGCACCTGTGACACGTCTTTCGCGGATCCCGGGAAAAATATTTGTTGTTGCCGTAACAATAACACATCTCCGTCGCCGAGGCTGTGGAGAACGTATTGTCCCGCCGCCACTTAACTCCGGCGCTCTGCGTTTAAGGCGGCATTTAAAAGGCTCGGCTCCATCAGGAAACGGGTCGTGGGCGGAGTGACGCGCCTTTGATTCCGCCACGCTAACATTTTACCTCGCCCGCCTTTGATATTGATAGCATGAAATCGCTCGGTGTCGTACTCTCACCCAGCGCGCACGCCGGGTTTTATTTCCTTTCAGATTTCCCTCCACGGCCGCGGAGACAAGTTTCTCAGGGACTCGTGAATAATGTATTGTCACTCGGCAAACTGCAGGGGGATGTAATGCACCTTGACCAGTTTTTCTTAAAGGTTATATAATTGATCAATATTTAAGATGCAATAGGAGGTTGTGTCAGTGAAGTGACACCGTGCCGCTCTGGCTGTGCAGTCGTCAGAGGACTCGCTAAACATCGGTACAAACATCTTTCTACCCAGCAACTGTTTGCTGACATTTGAGAAGTGTCTGCAATTGTCATGTGACTCGTTACAACTGCAACACTATGTGATTTTAACTGTCCACGTTTACAAAATGACGGACAGGCAATTTAAGGGTAAATAAATGAGTAAACACAAAAATGAAAATAAATAAATAAATAGAAATAAAAACCATTTAAAAAGAAATTAAAACATTTTTTTTTTCCTGAAAGTAACCCATCGGTATCTTTTGTATTAAATCATTTATTGTACATATACACATATACAAATGCACACACACACACACACACACATACACATATACATCCATGTATACACGCCTGAAGTTACATTGACTCGTTTCTTCCATTAGAAATAGAACAGACTTTCATTTTGTGTAATATCTTCATATCTATACTTTGCCTCACCTGTGATCGATATCTGCTGTGTGGTGAAGAGGAGGGGGGGGAGGAGGAGGAGGAGGAGGAGGAGGGGGAGGGGGAGGAGGGGGGAGAGGCAAGAGGAGGAGGAGGAGGAGGAGAAGGAAGAGGAGGAGGTGGAGGAGGAGGAAGAGGAGGAGGAGGAAGAGGAGGAGGAAGAGGAGGAGGAGGAGGAGGAGGAGGAAGAGGAGGAGGAGGAGGAGGAGGAAGAGGGGGAGGAGCGTCGTCACAAACATGGCGGTGTGTTTTCACTCCTGATTGCCTCCACCACTTGAGAAAATAGCCCCAATTAGTGAAAATTAACTCCCACTCTGATTGTGATGACAACGTTTGCAATAGATCAGCAATAGAAATACTTAAAACACAATTATAAGACGCCTCTGTGGCCATTACTCTTTTCAACCCGGAGACTCGGCCTCGGTGTCAAACCGCGCGCCGATGATTGTGCCTCGCTGTTATTCATCTCACTTCTGAACGTCCTCACTCACACGTATAATTTAGTCTGAACATGCGCCTCACTTTGTTATTATAGCTGTGATTAAAAACCTGTGACAAAGTTCAGCGGCAGATGATGATTAAAAGTTGCTGCTTTTGATAATAGCATCAGACAGTGACGTGTAGAAGTTGTTGGCAATCATCAAACAAGTGGAAAGTACGGATCGAAAACTTTTGCAAGTCGATAATACAAAGGTTTGGATGTAGATGTGAGAAAGTAAAATATATTTGATATATATTCATATATAGAATCATCTTCGAGTGGGAAACATCTTATTCTGCGATGTTCTGTATTTATCCGCCACTTGTAGTTAAACATCCTCTTGGGGGGGGGGGGCTGTTTATATGCGGAATCGCCTCATCTTCCCTTTTCATTCTACTTCCTGTTTGACTTGACATCTTGGACTTTCCCGTGAGTGACAGGCAGGGGGCGCTACGTGGCGTCTCAGAGAAAGAGAGAGCAGGAGCTGGAGTGGTGGACATCCCTCTCTCAACATCTGAGACCATCAAGCTGCTCTTGAGCGTATGATCTCGAATTCCATGATGTCGGTCACCTTTCGGTCTCTGTCCCTTTAAGAGCCTCACATTTACAGCGTGTTCGTTTGTGCAAACTCGTGTAAACGTCTGAAAATGAATGTAAGACTCTAATGAAAGCCGTCCTCAGCAGACCGCCTCATTGTGAAACACCAACCATTCAGCTTCCATTGGCCCCTTCTTGTTTTCGCTGCTGACGCTGTCGTTCCTACGCTGTATTCTCCTGTGGCCTCATTCAGCCATCTTTTCTTTTCTTTTCTTTTCTTTTCTTTTCTTTCTTTTCCTTTTTTTCTTTAAAACCACATTCTTACAAACGTGCACCAGTTCAGTCACTTCACGTTCCGCCTGAACTCAAACAAACATTCCGAAGAGATGTTCCCTCTAAGCGCCGCGCTGTCTCTCTGCTGGACGGTCTCGCTCCGTCTTTCTGTGGACAGCGTGAGTCACCACACATGTGGGATCGGAGGTCCCGAAAACATAAGAGGGCCCAGAGAAGAAGAAGAAGAAGAAGTATAATGATGTACAGTTTTTTATTTTTATGTAAAAACACAAAAACGTATTAGGGAGTAAAATGTGTGCAGTCGAAAAGGTCTCGAAGTCTCACTGAGAACATGCCCACTCACTGGGTTCACAGTGTGTGTGTGTCAGTGCCAACATACAAGGCTCAAGCACCCTAATGAACCAGGCGCCTGGAGGCTGTGAGTGTGTGTGTGTGTGTGTGTGTGTGTGTGTGTGTGTTCTAAATGGGTTTTGCCTCCATTGGCCCACATCTCTGAGAGTATAACAAAGCATTTTGTCTTCTCCCAAAGGGGATGAGTCACCATGGTGACATCAGGAAGAGACATCCCATAGTGTTCAGTGTGCATTGATGTGGTTACCAACAGGTCCATGCTCTAAAAGACTCTAAAAGAGGTGTGGCCTAATAATGTAAAAAAAAAAATGGAGCCTTTACAGTCAGTTATCTCTTAATTAGAAATAAAGGTCACCTCACTACCACTGAAATTAAAATAGTATTTAATTACATAATAGCCCTTCCTCTATTCTCATGGATAACATGCAAACACACAAGAACCAATGAAGATCAAATATAGTTAATAATTATTGTTATAATTGTTAATATGCGACAATTATTTCAATCTGATTAGAGATTCTAACTTTACTGTTTATATACTCTCGAGGTCAGATGAAGTCATCTGATGATGACACGTGTATTCCTATCATAGATAAGTCTGTTATCAGAGTCCACCATTTTGAAACCCTCACTGTTGTCGAGCGGGAAATGGAAGACCTGTCAAAATAAGAGTTGTGCCCGGCGTGCTTGGAAAGGCTCGACAGAAATGTGGTGGTTCAACATGGCCGCCTCTATAGAAGATGAAGAGCATGGGTGTAGTATTGAATGAGTCTCGTACAGTTTTGGAGGCGTGGTCTTGTTCTTACAGTAGAATTAGGCCCCGCCTCCAACCATAAACAAAAGCACATAAAGTTGTAGTCACTGATTGTTTGCTAACAGCTCAGTATTGACTCAACACGTCGGTTGTAGTACAAGTATTTGACCACTATGTCTTTTTTTGGCGCAGAGCTCAGTACACTTCCTGTACCCAGTTCCCACAATTTCATATTTGAAACCTTTCACCTTAATCTCAAAAACCACACCTGTACTTCCACCTCCCCGTCTGTGATATCACACTAATGTCCTATTTACAGTGTTTACATGTGGCACAGAGTTAAAACACACACAAACACACACACACACACACACACACACACACACACACACACACACACACACACACACACAGCTGGGAGATGGGAGCTGTATTACTGAGCCAGTCCTCGTCCCACCAGCTCCATCATGTAATCTGGGCCACACAGGGAGGCAGGTGTGCATTATATCCTGACCTTGATCTCTCACCCTGAAAACCACCTCACACCTGAGCGCATTAAAACCCGTGAGTTATAAAAGGGGACGAGTTGTGCGCTGGGTCGTTGTGCCGGGTGTGGAATTGTGGAGAGAGAGAGAGAGAGAGAGCGAGCGAGCGAGGGCGTGCGCAGCAGGGTTAGTGTGTCAGACTCCCGGTCCACTGCATGAATCAGACGGCGAGGTGAGAATGAGAGGAAGAGGAGGAAGAGCAGCGCCATGGACACGATGATGGTGATGATGATGATGGTGATGATGATGATGATGATGATGATGGTGTAAAAACATATGATGAGGCGAACACATGCAGGCGGAGCGAACACATCACTTTCATGGATCACAGGTGGAGGAAATGGAGTCGTACCCGCCGCCAGATTCAGCCCATTACTACCACACACACACACACACACACACACACACACACACACACACACACACACACACACACACACAAAGACTCGTTAACATTTTCCTGTCATCCTGCAAAAACTTAGCAACTTAGATTTCATATGTCATTTCCCTGCAGATTGAGATGTTTCGGAGTCCGTTATAAAATGTATTAAAGGTGCAGTGTGTCAGATTTTGTTCATTTCCGTCACTTCTAAGAATATTACAAAACAATTACATATGGACATTTTCATACATTTCAATCACATATATGTTTTATTTTTCCTTCATTACCCTTAAATGGGCCAATTCATGTATGTTTACATGAGGAGTGGCTCCTCTCTACGGGGGCCGCCATGTTTTTCAGGTTCTCCTCATGTTCAGAAGAGTGAGGGTGAGCTGATGGATACAACATGCAACCTCACCTCTAGAGGTCACCAAATCGTACACACTGCACCTTTAACACTTTCCCGTAAGCCTGCAAAAACTTTGCAACTTGGATTCCTCCTCATTTCCTGCAGATTGCGATGTTGCGGAGTCAGACGTCCGTTGAAAATGTATCAAATGAAGCAGAAATTACATTTCTATTTTCTCCTCCGGAATCAGATTTCAACTTTACACTGAATTACTTGGTTTAAACCGATGACACATTTTCAATTATACTGAGAAACAAACGGAGAATAAGTGGATGTAAACAAGAAAACCCACACTGATCCAAAGCCCTCCCTCTGCCCTCCCGCTCCTGTTTTCCTGGGTGTTGTTGTCGCGCTCGGTTTTTATCAGACCTTACAAAATGGGATCTAAGAGGAATGATGCCACTGTTATTGATTTTAATTATCCCATTACTGAGCCTGGAGGTCTTATAAAAACAGATAAGCTAAAGACCTCCCCACTAATTACATACGGAGCGGCGGCGGCGTCATGCAATTTATTTTCGCTGTTGATTAAAGTTGTTTCGATTTATGTTAAGTAACAGTGCGATTCAAATGCAAAACATATTGGCTTTGACAGAGAGAGAGAGAGGGAGAGAGAGAGGGAGAGCGAGAGGGAGGGCGAGCAACAGTGTTACGGGAGGCTGCGTCCACAATGAGCTCGATAAATGAGAATAGCACGTCTTTCTGTTTCTCATTCGTTCTGCTCGGGCTGGGATTAGCTCCATGTTCTTTAGGGAAATGTAAAAAAACAAAAACATATATATATAAAACATTGTTAGCAGAGGTCAGCGTGAGCTATGCATTCATTACTTTGCTTAAGTATCACTATTACTGTTCATAATGCCGCGCAGCGTGCGCTAATTAATCACAGGCATTATCGCAGCGCCGATCGTTTCATCTCGTCGACACCGCGCAATTCATCCATTCATTTGACCGCAGAGGCGTGGACAGGACGTGTGAGCAGGGACTCTATATGCTGCCTACGGTGGCCCCTAGGGGTCATTCATCATTACGCAGGTTGACTGGTTACATATTTAACCGAACCAGTAACTATTCTTTGTATTTGTCCGGTTGTCGTAGGAGTTTAGTCATGACAGGAAACGGGGATATTTTCGTAATCCCGATGTTTTAACATCATTGCTAAAGTTGGCCAATCTCTGTAATTCAGTGGATTCACGTCAAATGTAGACTGGTTGAACTGTTGGACAGTTGAATACATCAGCGCCGTGTTTAAAACACACTTATGCAAATCTGAATGAGCCGTAAGAAGCCTGACCCCTTTATTCTTGATCCAGCTCCATTATTCACTTCAAGGTTTTTATTTTATTTACACAAAAATAATGTTACCTTCACATACTTGATTTTACACCAACCCGATTGGTTTCCACATCGGAATCTATCGCGTATTCTAAGATCTTCATTATCGGCTGCCTCTTCCAGGTCTCATTGCGGCGACACCTGAAACTATCTCTGCCTGATCGTCTAAAACTGTATTTTCTTTGAACCAGACCCGGACCACCTTCATTTAGTCTGATCCGTTGTCTGAGCAACCTCCAACATTTCAAACCCTGCCGCACACTGAGCCTCAGAGTCCTCGTCGTGTTGACCGGAACAATGAAATAGTATTTTGGCGCAGTACAACGTCAAAGTCGGTCGCAGTGTGTGTGTGCCCTATATGTGTGTGTGTGTGTGTGTGTGTGTGTGTGTGTGTGTGTGTGTGTGTGTGTGTGTGTGTGTCTGCCATCTCTGATGTCACAGGTGAAGAACAAACAGTTGTTGCATGGTCACACTCGGGTTGTAAATGTTCGATCTGAGTGTGTGTGTGTGTGTGTGTGTGTGTGTGTGTGTGTGTGTGTGTGTGTGTGTGTGTGTGTGTGAAGTGTTGTCCCAAATCAAACATGGCCGCCGTGAGTGAGGATGATCAGGTTGGTTTGAGTTGAATTTGTGAGACGTCTGACTGTGATGATTGACAGGTGATTGTCCACTGGGATGATGGACACATGTCAACACATATGCTGATGAAGTAGCCAATCAGCATTGAGGGGGCTGTGATACTGTGTGTGTGTGTGTGTGTGTGTGTGTGTGTATAGTAAATATTTCTACAGGAGCGATCATCTTAGCTTCATGTCAGAGCCCTGAGCTGTCAACACAACACCCAGGGCAGAGAGAGAGAGAGAGAGAGAGAGAGGGAGAGAGGGAGGGAGAGAGAGAGAGAGAGAGAGAGGG
>JAFBJT010107996.1:89202-105397 GCA_016785325.1 Chascanopsetta lugubris | reverse complement strand
ACGTGCCCCTCATGTAAATCTATATATATATATATATATATATATATATATATATGTATATATAGTTTTGTTACTATGGAAACATCCACAGCTGTGACTCATCAAGTTTCCGTAACTTCATTAAACTAATGAGACAACTTTGATTATATTCAGTGTTTACAAGCTTTGATATTGATCATATTTGTACTAATCACGTTTCATGTGTCACCGTCCCTCCATGTGCGCAGCCCTCCCCTTAGCACCGCCCCTGCGGCGCGGCCCGGCGAGTGAATGGAGCGCTCCCGTCTCTGCAGTCCGTGCGGCGTGTTTGTAGGAGGGCGGGGTGATGTGGTGGTGATGATGATGATGGTGATGATGAAGAGGATGAAGAGGAGGAGGAGGAGGATTTGAGGCTCCAGCGTTTCTCCCTCAGTCCGTCCTTCTCTCTCCCAGAGCGGGACTCCGCTGCGCCTCTGTCCGCCTCCAGGTGAGTCTCCGCCCGCCTCGAACCGAGCCGAGCCTCGGCGCTGCTCCGCCGCGGCTCCGCGTGGATGTGATTGATTGTTTGTTTGTTTGTTCGTGTCCGAGCGAGTGGAGCGTCCACATCCGGCCCGTCAGCCCGCGCTGGAGGCCGCTGTCCCGGGCTGGAGCTTCCGGAGCCGGAGCGGCTCACAGCTCAGAGAGAAGCCCGCTCACAGAGCTCCTCTGGCGGCTGCGTCTTTGAGCTTCACCCCGCTCCCCCCCTCCATCTTGTTGTTGAACTTGTGTGTGTGTGTTGTGTGTGTGTGTGCGTGCGTGTGTGTGTGTGAAGCTGCCGTTGTTGTTTGGATGAACTCTGATGGAGGATGGAGATGATGAAGTAAGATGGTGTGTGTGTGTGTGTGTGTGTGTGTGTGTGTGTGTGTGTGTGTGTGGTGTGTGTGTGTGTGTGTATGTGTGTGTGTGTGTGTGTGTGTGTGTGTAGGCGTGGTCTCCTCTGCTGACCTCAGCCTGGGGCAGAATATTCCTCCTCTCTGCAGTTTGTGTTACTTTGTGTTATCAGTGGTTGTGTGTGTGTGTTTGTGCTTGTGTGTGTGTGTGTGTGTGTGTGTTTGTGTCATCTTTCTGCAACTGTTAGTTGTGTGTGTTAAAGGTGTGTGTGTGTGTTCATGTAATTTGTGTTGTTACAGGTGTGTGTGTGTGTGTGTGTGTGTGTGTGTGTGTGTGTGTGTGTGCTGCAGTGATGATGCTCCTCAGTGTGTAGTTGTGTAGTTGTGTGTCGATGGATCAGTACATTGTGTTGTTTCTGCAGTTTTCAGTCTTTTTTTTGCGCAGACCAGGGTTTGAAAATCCTGTGGAGGAATTATGTAATCAGATCTGCTGCCCCCCCTCCTCACCCCCCCTCACCCCCCTCCCTCCTCCCTCACACCCCCCCCCCCTCTGACTTCTCTCTGTCCTCATCTCCCCCCCCCCCCGCTCCCCCCTCCTTTGATGCAGACCTCTGGGAAACATTTGGCGACTTGTTGTCGGAGCCTTTCAAATGTCACATCAAGGTGTCGACACGTCGTAAAACAAACTCGGTTTGTTCAACTTTCAGCTTTTTCCCCCCAAACCTAAAAATTGCTGATGAAGTTGTCGAACGTTTGTATTTTATTTTTTAATTTCCGATTTTTTTTTTCTCATCCAAGTCTCTGATTGGTCGAACCCCACAGTGTCTCCTGTGTGTTTGAACATGTGATGTGAAACACCTGAGTGAAGGAGGCGGTTTCTTCTTCTGTGGTTCGTGTGGAGGCAGATCCCTGTGTCCTCCACCGCCGCCATGTTACCTTTAGCCGTTAGCATGTTAGCATGGTGAGGAATGTGTTTTGCAAAGCGTAGCGTTAGGGACGTTTGGACATTGTGAAGCAGGTTACCATGGTAACATGTCTGTTTGTATTTGTATTGTACTTCCTGGTCGTTGTCACGTGTGCGTTATGACATCACACGTAAACTGCACCATGTGACCCGTCAGGCAGACGAGCTAATGACACTGTGGCGTGTGTCAATCACTCTGTATTCATGTGTTCATTCGAATGAAGCCTGAATAAAGATAGCCCCCCCCCTCCCCCACAGAGAGGTCACAGGTCAGACTGAAGGACTGCAGGGGGGAGGAGTTAAAAGGACAACAGTTGTTGACAGTGCCCCCTGTGGCAGTGAAGAGAAGTGCAGGTCATAGATTGTTGCTCTGATCTCCTGCTGCTCCGTGTGTCTGACCTTAACCTTCATGGTCCAAACAGGGGCGTGGCCTCTCTGCAGACGTGTCCATGTGACATTTGCTTACGTGATTAAAAGCCCGAGCTCGTGTTTGTTGTTTACGACCTTTTTAAAAAGGCGTCGCAGTCACGAGTCGGAGCCAGACAGGAAGTGGTTTTACTTTATGGAGAACCTGGTTTGAATCAGGAGGCAGAGACTGACTGAACCAGGGGGCTTTTGTTGATTTGCTCATTTCTTTGATTTCTCATCACTTCCTGTCTGAGAGCTCATCTTCAGATGTTTGACTCGTAAATTATCGGAAAGTTAAAGTACAACCTTTTGTGTTAAGCTCCTCCTCTTTCCTCCTTCATCTTTTTTACGATGTTTAGAAATATTGGCAGCGTAATAAATTCTGTAAATATCTGATTCAAACCCTCTGTGGATCCTTCACTTCACTTCCTGTATGTCTGTGAAGCCCCGCCCCCTCCCTGAAAGCTCACCTTTTCCCAATTGGCTGAGCTTTGTAAGCCCCGCCTTCTCATCCTGCCTAATAAGCAGGTAGAGGCGTGTCCCTCTGCTCAGTGGGTGTGGTCAGGTTTCCCGGTGTCTGGACCAAATGACCATATATGTACGTCCGGGGCTCTATGATGTCATAGTGAGCAGGGGATGGAAAACCAGTCATGAAGCAGCGTCACAGCGCCCCCTGGCTGACGCAGATGTTTGTTATTAGAACCCAACACGACGACAGGAAGTGTCACTCTGACAGGAAGTGGAAGTGAATTGCCTCTTGTCAGTTTTGCCTCGGGGTGTGTTATTGTCTCTCCTCCACTGGCGGTGGCAGCGATGATGATGAAGATGATGAAGATGATGAAGATGGTGCAGTGGCGGCAGCGGAGGGGGCGGGGCCAGGCTGGTGTGTGACGCAGGGGGAGATCCAGACTGTAAATCATCTGCTGTGCTGCAGCGTCTCTGATCACCAGCTGAGTCCAGAGGGTGAGGCCTCACCCTGGGGTGTTCAGGTGGCGCCGCCCTGCAGGACAGAAGGTCACATCACACCTCCTCTGAAATCCTGCACCCAAATACCTGACTGACACTTCAAATATTCAACAACATCCATCGAAACCTTCCGTCGTCAGCTCTGCTGCAGAATAACGACCGTCAGCGGCGGCCATATTGTGGAAGTGGAGACATGTCGTCCATCTTTGTTGACAGTAGTTTGTGTAGTATTCGAGGTCAAAGGTCGCACCGACACACGCCCACCTGTAGTTTACCATGTTTTCCTGCAGAATTCTTCATCTGCAGGTTGTGTGTTTGAATCCCTCCCTGAGCTGAGCTCACTTCCTGAGCCCCCCCCCCCCTGCTCCACCCGTGGACACGCCCACTGGAAACATGATGTCATTTCTGCTGTAATTCGCGCAGTAGGGGGCGCTAACCCCACTGACCAGCTGCGTGTTTCACACGTGACGTGTATCATGACGTCACATGATGTAAACATGTTGAGATTCGGGAGCCTCAGTTGTTTCTGTGCAGGATGACATCACTCTGAAGCCCCCCCCCCCCCACTCCCCCCCCCCCCCCCCCCCAGGGTTTGATTGACAGGTGAAGATGCAGTGAAGTTAAGTGAAGAAGTTAGAAAGTGGTGAAATGTCCCTTTAAGAGCAGGGAGGTGTATTTTGAGAAACGAGGCCAGTCCTCCCTCCCTCCTCCTCCTCCTCCATCTGCAGTCCCTCCCTATCCCCCCCCCCCCCCCCCCCCGCAGCCACCTCTCCTCACCTTCTCCCTCACTCTTTAAATATTTCACCTCCTTACCTCGTTTCCTCGTCTCCTCCCCCTCAGCTCCTCTGCCCTGTTTTTACTCCTCGTCTCCTCCATCCGTCCATCCTCCCTCTGTCTCCTCCTCGTCTTCACTCTCTTCCTCCTCAGATTATGTCACGAAGTTTGAAAATAAAATGAAAACTGGGGCTTTTATTGTGAAAGTGACGGCTCGGTTTCCTCCTCCTCCTCCTCCTCCTCCTCCTCCTCCTCCTCTCGGGCCGGGAGGGATGATTCCGAGCAGGAGGAGAAACTTCATCCTCGGTCTCAGAGGATCAGAAGGGAGGAGAGGGAGCGGGTGATGGATGAAGAGAGAGGGGGGCGGGGCGGAGGGGGAGGGGGGAGGGTTCAGAATGAAGATAGAAGGAGGAGGAGTCAGGAGGTGAAGGTGAGAGGAGGATGAAACGCAGCAGCTGAAGAGAAGTGAGGGATGAATGTTCTGGAAAGTGTCCAGCAGACAGGAAGTGGAACAGTACGACAGAGAGATGAGGGGGCGGAGCCGAGGAGGAGGAGGAGGAGGAGGAGGAGGAGGAGGAGGAGTGAAGCTAAATTTAGAGAGCGGACCGTCACCTTCAGTCCTGGTTTGGAACCTGCAAACAGCAGGAAGGGAAGATTTTCCTTGATCTCTAATGTACACAGCTCTGTTTTGTGGCTCCGCCCACTCCACGGTGACACACCCCCTTTTTTTTAGCAGCTTCTCTTGAGCGAAGAAGCTGAAGGTTCTGATCCGATGAGGTGAGGATGAGGAGAGAAGGTCTCTGATGATTTACACACACCAGGCAGAGGAAAGGGGCGGGGCATCAAAGGGCAAGGGACGGACATATATGGTCATTTAAGAAAACCTCAGTGTCATGATGTCAGAGTCTGATGACATCATCACTTCATGCTAAAGCCCCGCTAACACCGCTAACATTAGCTTTCTGCCTGATTCACCAAGTCAAACCAAAACAATCGTCAGTCACATGGTTCACGTGTGAACACCGACACCAAAACGGTAGCAATGTCGCTAACTTCGCCGCTAACGACATCGCTAACGTTGTTGCTAATGTCGCCGCTAACGACATTGCTAACGTTTTGGTGTCGGTGTTCACGCGTGAACCATGTGACTGACGATTGTTTTGGTTTGACTTTGTGAATCAGGCTGAAAGTGAATGTGTCTGACTTTCATATCGAGTCATCACCGATGTGGGCGGGGTCTGTCCACACTCCACTCTGATTGGCTGGTAAACAGTGTTTGTTGACAGAGTGGGCGTGGTCTCTGGGTCATCACGTGTAATTTATGTCCAGTTCACTTTTGTGTGTGATGACCTGAGATAATGTGACATATTGTACACACACACACACACACACACACACACACACACACACACACACACACACACACACACACACACACAGAGATGCACTTTGCGTTGACCTTCAGCTGGACTCCATTTAATTTGATTTCCCTGTAGCCAAAGGCGTTTCTCTCTCTGACACACACACACACACACACACACACACACACACACATTCCTGATAAATGAAATGTTCTGACTGAGGCCTCCAGATGTGGTCACAGTACACGCCACCATCTGTAGTGTGTGTGTGTGTGTGTGTGTGTGTGTGTGTGTGTGTATAAATGGCAGCGGCCGCCTGTTAAAGGCCAATTTATGGTTTGGGGGCGGAGCATTAACAGTATAGTCACACCCCCCAGCTGCACAGCATCATGGGAAAATGGCAGCAGCCGAGTTCAAACGACAAACACAGACTGGATGGAGTGTTAAATCAATTAATGGAACAACTCTGTGTGTGTGTGTGTGTGTGTGTGTGTGTGTGTCTGTGTCCCTGGGGCCTTGCAGTCGGGTGGAGTCCACATCCAGAGACAAAGGAAATGAATGATGAGCTGTGTCCTGTGTAAAGGTCTGTTCCTCATTAAAGGTGCAGTGTGCAGGATTCAGTGCCATCTAGTGGTGAAGGGTGATGTAGGAGAGCACACATGAAGATCCAGGTGGAGATCTATGATGCGACCTAGAGGAACTGCATGTTAGGGGGCGCTGTGGGGTCATGTGACATTAGTCTGTCACATGCTCGATCCCCTCGAGGTTTTACTGGAAAATTTCACGTCAGATTTTCTCCAGCGTCAATTTCTGCAGCTTTTTATTTTATTTTTTTCTCTTTAGTGTTGTTGCTATGACGATAGTAGAGGATTACATCATCATCATCCCCCCACCCACACCCCACCCCTCTCCTCTCCTTTCCAGGCCAGAGCTGAAACACAACCCTGATGACCTCATGAAATACATTACGCTAGAGTGTGTGTGTGTGTGTGTGTGTGTGTGTGTGGGGGGGGGGGAGTGGTGTGTGTGTTTGTGGGGGGGGGGGGGGGGGAATATTAAGGAGCTTTACACCATCACAGTTCGACTCACAAATACCCGCTGACACACTTGGCATCTCGGGAAATGGGTTTAGGGTTAGACAGTGGACAGTGGGAGGGGGAGGGGGAAGTTGGGAGGGGGCGGGGCTTAGTGACCTTGAGCAGTGACAGTAAATCTGACACCAGCCAGACGATAAAGATCAGAGCAGAATCATCTTCCATCCAAACCTGTTGCTCTTCACTCGGTTCTTCTTCACTCGTTGAAACATTAAAATAAAAAATGAAGATTGAAAATAGATTTAAAACAATGACAGAGATTTTAAAATATAGATTCAGATTCATTTCTGAGTTTAAATGAAAATGTTTTTGTTTTTTAATAAATGGAAAAAAAATAACTTTAAATAATTAAAGTTGTGTAATTGTATTTTCTGTGCACAGCTAATTAAATAATGGAAATGCAAAATAAAAACTTTAACATGAACATTCCCTCAAAAGAGACGAGATATTCTGGCTTCATTTGAATATTTATGATGATTGATTAATTAAATTAATCTTTTCCATCAAAAGTTTAGTTTTCATTTTCAACATGAAATGATAACACTGATTTATTTTTATTTATATATATATATATATTTATAAAGTTTACTTTCATGAATAAAGTAAAGAATTTCTACCCTCACAAACTATTAATCATTTGAAGTCAATTCTAATTTGATCGATCAAAACAATTAGAAAAAATGTATGATAAATCATTTTCTGAAAGTAAAGTCAATGATCAGTTGATCAGTTAATGAAAGATATTTAAAATCTGCTAAATCAATACATTCCTGCCTGACCCTAAGCCCCGCCCCCTCTCTCAAACGGACAGGTGAGTCAGAGCGACAGGTGAACACTCAGACATGAACCTGCTCTGGAATGTGTTTGATCATGTTTGAGCTGTGACATCAGCAGGGAACAGAGAGGAACACACACACTCACACACACACACACTCACACACTCACACACACACACACACTCACACACACACGTCCTGTGGAATAGATTAGATCTGACTTCCCACAATGCACTGCAGCTTGAGCCTGGCAGGATTGTGAGCTGCAGAGAGAGAGAGAGAGAGAGAGAGAGAGACAGTGTTTGGCAGAGAGCCAGGGTGAGATGATGGGATGGATCGTCATGACAACACAGCCGACCCTCCAATCTGGACTGTGAAAAGCCCAGCGTTTGCGTGCAGTGTGTGTGTGTGTGTGCGTGTGTGTGTGTGTGTGTGCGTGTGTGTGTGTGTGTTGTGGTATTTTTGGACCAAAGCTGTTGAAGCCGAAGAGTTGAACAGAAAAGAGTTTAATCTGTTTCTCAGTTTAAATCATTTTCAAAATAGAATAAAGAAAACTTAACTATAAGAACGACCACGGCGATGACATCATCACCGCGATGACATCATCACCGCGATGACATCATCAGAATCCAAAACTCTACAGCTGTGTTTTTAAAGTGATTTTTTTTACAGCCTTGGAAAAGAATAAAAATTAAAGAGATGATTTGACTTGAGATACAGTCAGAAGGTCGAGGTCATCACTTCCTGTCTGATGTGGATCATAAAGAAGTGATGTCATCACAGTCAGAGGTCAAAGGTCGCGGGTTTCAGTCAGACTGAGCAGAGGAGGAAAATATAGTTTTGGACGTGACTCAGATTTCATAACGTCTGCAGGGCTGTTCAGACGGTCATCTGAAGGGTGTGTGTGTGTGTGTGTGTGTGTGTGTGTGTGTGTGTGTGTGTGTGTGTGTGTGTGTGTGTGTGAGAGAGAGAGGGATGGAGATGGAGTGTGTGAAGCGAATGAAACACATCTGTTGGCGTGGCTCATGTGGTTTTTTGGAGTGTGTGTGTGTGTGTGTGTGTGTGTGTGTGTGCTGTCATTGAAAAGCATGGCTGAAGGCTGCAGGGCGGAGGAGGGAGGAAGGAAAAGGTGGATCTGGAGGATGATGGAGGGAGACGAGTGGAATGTAGAGAAGAGGATTTGTGAGGAAAGGGTGGAGGGAGAGAAGTGGGCGGAGCCAGGGGGAGAAATTAAAGGAGGAAGGAAGAGGAGGAGGATGTTTTCAGATCAAAGGATAACGTGTGAGAAGAACCCTTTCCGGAGGTCAGCCAATCAGGAGAAAGTGGGCAGTTATTGGTATTAAAAAGTCAGAAAACTTCTTAATTGTATTGATTGATTGATTGATTGATTGATTGATTGATTTCTCAGTATCCGACTGATCTAAAACTTTATCACTGACTTTAAAAAGTCTTTTAAAGTCTCTTATCTCAAACTGCAGGAACTCTGTTCTTCATTCCTCCTTCTCCCCCCTCCTCTGGTTTACACCCCTCCCCTCCCCCTCAGCCCCTCCCCCCTCCTCCTCTGACTCCCCTCTCCTCTGTCTTGGCTCCCCCCCAAACAATCCCACCCACCCCCCACCCTCACTCCCCCTCCACCTCTCCCGTGATCCGTCCTGCTTCTATCACAGAGTTTGGGAACAAGCAGTTCCTCCACAGACCCCCTCTCCAGAGAGAGAGTCTGTGGTGGTCTGGTCTGTAGTGGTCTGTTCAGTAGTGGTCTGGTCTGTGGTGGTCTGGTCAGTAGTGGTCTGGTCTGTGGTGGTCTGGTCATTAGTGGTCTGGTCAGTAGGGGTCTGGTCTGTGGTGGTCTGGTCAGTAGGGGTCTGTGGTGGTCTGGTCTGTGGTGGTCTGGTCAGTAGGGGTCTGTGGTGGTCTGGTCTGTGGTGGTCTGGTCATTAGTGGTCTGGTCAGTAGGGGTCTGGTCTGTGGTGGTCTGGTCAGTAGTGGTCTGGTCTGTGGTGGTCTGGTCTGTAGTGGTCTGGTCTGTAGTGGTCTGGTCTGTGGTGGTCTGGTCTGTGGTGGTCTGGTCTGTGGTGGTCTGGTCATTAGTGGTCTGGTCAGTAGGGGTCTGGTCTGTGGTGGTCTGGTCAGTAGTGAGTGGTCTGGTCAGTAGTGGTCTGGTCTGTGGTGGTCTGGTCTGTTTCAGGTCTGTGTGATAAGACCAGAAGGTTCTGGTCCTGATAAGCAGAGTAAAAAGGAGGTTATCTGCTCCCTGTGGGTTTCCCCCCCTCCCCCCTCCCCTCCTCCCTCCCTCCCCCTCCTCCTCCTCTTCCTCCTCTTCACCTCAAACTCTCACTGCAACAAAATGTCCGACTGCCACAGACGCCCAGATACTTATTTAGCATCATGTTCTACTTAAAATGTCTTGAACATGTACTTGACATTATTATTATTATTATTATTTTTGTTATTATTATTATTATTTTATTATTATTATTATTATTTTATTATTATGTTCTACTTTACAAAATAAGAACTGGACATATTAGATCTTATTAGGATTTCAGTATCTCATCAAATCAGCAGAGACAGTTGGACAGTGAGACAGTTGGACATTGAGACAGTGAGACAGTGAGACAGTTGGACATTGAGACAGTGGGACAGTTGGACAGTGAGACAGTTGGACATTGAGACAGTGAGACAGTTGGACATTGAGACAGTGAGACAGTTGGACATTGAGACAGTGAGACAGTTGGACAGTTGGACAGTGAGACAGTGAGACAGTTGGACATTGAGACAGTGAGACAGTTGACGAAAAAGATAATTAAATCATTTAGGTTAAGGCGTCGCAGCCACAGCGGTGGGAGAGGAGGGTGGAGGGTGGAGCGGGCATGGTCGGAGGAGGGCACGAGGGAGTGGGCTAAAATCAGCACAATTCACACTCTGCGGCCCGACTCCGACCCAGCATCAATCTTCCCACTTCCCTGCCTGATAGATTGAGTCCATCAGCGCCCGACGCCATAGATCACGACATGTTTACGGCCCACAGCATCTTGTCGGGGGAAAAAAGTGAACTCGGAAAAAAAAAAAAACTGGCTGGCAGCTGCAGGAGCCACCTCCACATCTGTTTACACCGGGGGCTTCAGACTCATTTTAGTTTAGGGGGGCCACGTATTTCATCCCAAGTGGGCGGGACCTGTAAAATCATAGCATGATAACAGGTAAACAACAACAAGTCCAATTGTTCCCCTTTTCTGCCCTTTTTGCACTCGGCAAAGTCATCCGGCGGGTCGATGTGGACCCTGTGGTGGGCCAGTGTTGGCCCAGGGGGCCGCACCTTTGACACCCATGCCTCGGATCCTGACTTGCTCATGGCCCTCGATGTCTTTTCTGTCATTTTTTTTTTTTTTTTTTTACGCTTTGCAAAATCATCGCGCGGGCCGGACGGGACCCTCTGGTGGGCCGGTTGTGTTCCGAGGGCCTCATGTTTGACTCCCCTGCCGTAGATCAGCAGGCGCTAATGGCCCAGAGCATCTCATCGAGGAGAAGTGAACTCGAAAAACAAGCGTCTGGCAGCTGCTGGAGCCGCGTCTGCGCGTCGCGTCTGTCGACACACAAACACGCCGCAACACCTGAGAGGTTCACGCGCACGTTTGGGTATCGGCACTTTAATGTTCTCTCTCCTCTGAAGGAAGCTGATGACATGCTTTTTCCTCATCGCTGTTACAAGATCATTAGAGTGTCCCCCCCCCCCCCCTGTGCCGCCCCCCCCCCCCCCCCCACTTTCCCAGCGCCGGGGGCTGCCTGACAATAATAACATCCTGACAGACCTGTCGTGGGTGCGAGTCAGATTTAACACAATGTGGAGCTTCTCTGAGGGGAGGAAGCCCCATGAATCCTCCTCCAGTCTCCTATTACGCTAATGTAGCTCATTTGGTGTCAGTTCTGTCATTTACAACTGTTTAGCCATCCAGCGTTTAAAAGGGCTCTTCTGCCGCCAGCCCCCTCGCCGCTCTTACCGACCCCCAGCCCACTCCACGTGTCAGTATCTTATTAATACAGAATTAACCAACAAAGCCCCGGCTGGCAAAAGAATTAAAAAAGGATCTCTGTAAATTAAAAAAAAAAAAATTAAAAAAAATAAAACGCTGTTGCCTTCGCCGCGCATTTCCTTGTTAAAAACTCATTATTATCGGCCTTATTACGCCATCTATTTATTAGCTGGTATCAAAACAGAGGTCTTAATGCGGATGCATAATTCATAATTGAATTAAAAAAAATAAAAAATTCAGACTTTTAAACGAGGGAGAGGGAAAAAAGAGGGCTGCTAACCACATTCATGAATGCTTGACTGCTTCCTAATTGCGGTGCAATTATCACATGTTATGAACAATGTGAACTCCTAAGCAAATAATTATAACACAAGGAAACCTGTGACGACCTTTAAAATTTCCTACTCGAGGTACTGCCTCGCTAACACTGATACAAATGAGATTTTAATCTGGACATTAGTTCACGTAATCCTGCAAAATGAGCACGTGTAAATTTGTTTATTTTGTTTTTTAACCACTGGCAGATGGAGAAATGAACGGTACAATGCTGATTTTGGCATTTTAAATATTTATTTTTTATTCTTTTTTTTATTTAGGTATGATCTTTTCTTTCTTTTTTTTAGGTTTGATCGCTTTTTTATTCACCTTTTTTCCACATGTCAGGTCTGATATCTTTTCTTTATATCTTTATATTTTTTCACATCTCTCTTTAAAAAATCTTTTTTACAGTTTTATGCTTCAGGAGTGATCTCTTCATTATTATTATTTTTTCTAGCATTTTTTGTAGGAATGATCTCTCTATTTATTTATATATTTATTAGCCGCAATCTCTTCGTAAAGGTACAGTATATGTACATGAGTGAGACTTCAGAGGCCAGAGGAGCTGCTCCCACAAGGCAACACAAACACTTTGTGCTGTAATGAATCTCGCTGTCCAAGAGGAGCAGGGCTCAGACTGGGAGGAGGAGGAGGAGGAGGAGGAGGAGGAGGAGGAGGAGGAGGAGGAGGAGGAGGAGGAGGAGGTGGTGCAGCAGCAGCGCTGCTGAGCTGAGCTCACCAGCCACCAGAAGCACAGGTGGTAGCGATATAGGCCAGTCCCCCAGGCTCTTGTAGCTGAAAGTTGTGTGTCTTGTACAGCGCTTGTGCCCATATGGCTCCCTCTCTCTCTCCCTCTCTCTCTCTCTCTCTCTCCCTCTCTCTCTCTCAGCGCTGATGGTGGTTAGCTGTGGTTGCACACCTCTCGCCATATGGAAGATGTTGTAAAGTTTGTTTTTGCAGCCACGTCGCTCCTATTTAGACTGATTGTACCGAACCAGACGCTCCGTGGCCGTCAGCCCCCTGGTGACACGGGGCTGGTCAGTAGATAAATTGATACCAGGCGGGAGCGGAGGCGGGGGGGGGGGGGCGGGGGAGGCGGGAGGGGAGTGAAAGTTGCCTGGTGCTTTGGGGGAGCCTCATGTCGTGGCAGTGGCTGCCCCAGGTGGACGCGATGCAGGATGCAGCAGCGACGGCGGGAGGGGAGCAGCCCCCCCCCCCTCCCCCCTTGCAGTTTTGATCAAAGAGAATTGCAACATGGCTGAGCGATGCTAAATAATTACCTATTGATTTGCTTGTGCTCTCACAGCAGGAGTGCGGCCCTTTAAAGAGAGGAGCAAGCCGCGAGCACACACGGACACTGATTCCGCACAGGTTGTAGCCGGGTAGATCAAGTAGAAGTTAAAGTGGAAGCAACGTGGAGTCCACGCGGGCGAGGGAGCATCATCGCCTTCATCCTTGACCTTTTGTCTGTTTGCCTCGGAGCTGCAGCTGGATCTCACTTTGGTCGATTCATTTCTTCGCTTCGATCCGATTAAACAATTATTTGAATGGCGGGGAAACAATTCTGAATGTGAGAAGACATGTCTGAAAAGGATGTGATGATCATTCTCTGACGTATCACCTGATGTGTTCATGTCTAGTCGGCCTGACCATTGGTGTGTGTGTGTGTGTGTGCGTGTGTGTGTGTGTGCAGGCTCGTGCGCATCTTATGAGTGTTTGTGAATGAGAAGCAGCATATGTCAGTTACAGCAAAACATGAGTCAAAGACTCGATGAATCGATTCAGGGAATTTGTAGTCGAACAATTTTTGAGAATCCATTGATTGTTTCAGCTCTGCATTTCGTAAAGTTTGTGATTGACACACGTCTCCCTCCTGTGATCCCCCCTCTCTCCAGGTCCACGCTAGAAGATCATTCCCCCCACAGCCACCCTCTCTACGGCCACGGCGTCTGCAAGTGGCCCGGGTGCGAGGCAGTGTTCGACGATTTCCAGTCATTCCTCAAGTAAGTCTCCGAGGCGGAGGTGTGTGTTTCTGTGTGTGTGTGTGTGTGTGTGTTTCTGTGTGTGTGTGTATGTGTTTCCATCAGGTCGATCACAGAGGCACTACAGGTGCAGTTGCTTGTTATTGTGCCTGCCTGGGTTTGGGCTCCTCCTGAGAACGGCATGGGCCTCTTAATTCCTGTGATAAGTGCAGTTCCCATGGCGACAGGGGCCATTTTTCCCAAACAAACAACAGTAGGATGTTTATCTGTGTGCAGCCCCTCACACTCAGGGCACTCTGCATGTTTGCCCTTGTCTCCGGACACAAGGATTTGATCTCCTCGCTCAGCTCCGACTGTCCTCCTACTATTTGTTTTTCCTCCTTCTTCTTTCGTCGTCCTGCACATCCTTCGATTTAAAGGTGCAGTGTGCACGATTTGGTGACATCTAGAGATGAAGTCGCATGTTGTATCCGTCTCCTCACTCTTGCCATTGGAGCGAGCAGGACAACCTATGGTAGCCCTTGGTTGTCATTAAAGCTCAAAAGATGTTAAGTATGTCCGCTCTGGGCTACTGTCAAAACATGGCGGCCCCCGTAGAGAGGACCCCGCTCCTGATGTAAGTATACATTCAATGGCTCATTTTAAGTTAATGTCAAAAGCAAGTCATACATTGAGGTGATTATAGAATTGTACAAATATCAGTACATAATTGTTTTGCCTTTGACTTCAAAAAGGAGTGACGGGAATTGACTGATCTCACACGCTGCACCTTTAAGGGGAACGGAAAAGAAAACCTAAATATTTAAATGATAAAACCATGAAAATGTCAGGATGTAATTGTTTTCTAATATATTTAGAAGTGAGACAAATCGAACACACTGCACCTTTAAAAGCTAAATAGGAAAACGGTGTCTAAAATGCTATAAACGTATTCGAAAGGATCCGAAGAGTGTGGAGGGAGACGGTGAGAAGTTTCTCTCCTGTGAGAACACGGCGCTTGTTTTGGGATAATGGAATTGTGTCATATCTTGTTTAAAGTGTGACTAATCTGGGGTGACAGCGAACCATTGATCTGCTGCCACCACGCAGATGTTTTCATCCCCTCCGTAACCATGGCGCTGTTGTGTGTTGGATTACCTCTGCGCACCGGCTCGATTGGTTCAAAAACCAGGGACCGTCTGACTCTGACGGCCGGGGGGAGTCATGGCGTTAAACAAAGGCCTGTCAGTGAGTGGAACCTGCTCACACCATGGGGATGTGGCACAGCAGGTGCTCTTTAAAGGTGCAGTGCTAAAGATCTTGGTCATTTTTGCCAGTTCTAAAAAACGTCTCTAAACAATGACATACTGACATTTTCAGGACTTTCAGATCCTCTGAATGTGTTGTTTTCCTCCGCCCCTCAATGTGCAGAGTGTACGATTCCCGTCCATTTTCGTCACTTATTTCCGTAGGACTAGGATTACAAACCTATTCTATTCATATATGTTTACTACAGGAGCGGGTTCTCCTTCATGTTCAGAAGGGTGAGGGTGAGGTGATGGATACAACATGCAACTTCACCAATAGATGTCACCAAATCGTACATACTGCACCTTTACATGAGCCTATTAATGCATATTCACATGAGGGTCGGGCCCTCTCTTCGGGGGGCCGCCGTGTTTTTGACAGTAGCCCAGATCGGACGTACTAAACATTCCCACGGCACCTCTAGATGTCACCAAATCTTACACACTGCACCTTAAATTTGACAAACATCCTGCTGCACAAGAGTTATTAAGTCATGACACACACACACAAACACACACACACACACACACACACACACTCTTTCACACACATTTCAGCTTTGGGAGTGACCCCTTTAAATCCATCACTATTTATTGTATTCTGACATTGCCTCACCCTTTGTTTATAGAAGAGAGGGGAATTAAACCCAGCGCGCCTGCCCCGGCTCTGCCTGTGCACAAAGTCTGTGCGAGTGTGCACTCTGCTCTGTTTTTACAAGTGTTTTTATCATGGCAACATCTTGTTTACTTTAGTTGCCTGCTCAAACCGCTCGGAACATGTTAAGAAAACATTTGGGGGGAGAGTCTCCACAAAGCCGCCTTTGTTTGGCGGCGGGGCGAGAGTGCGAGCGGCTCACCAAGGTGTTAACTCTCAAACCCTTAAGCACTTCCACATGAAACCCGGCAACTGATACTCGCAAGGCCTCCGAAAAGAATCAAAAACAAAAACAGAGAATACATCAGACGCTATAATGCTCCCGCTAAAGTCTCCCAATAGGATGGGAGAAATGTGTGTGTGTGTGTGTGTGTGTGTGTGTGTAGTCAGCAGAACAGAGTGTACTGTGTACCAGAGAGAGAGAGAGAGAGAAAGGTGAGGAGGACGCTAACGTCAACCAGATTTCAGCTGCACATGCCAACAGTAACAACTAACATGGGCCCGAAATGTTGTTTTAAACTGCCTGCGTATTTATTCTATCTTTTAAAGAAAACATTACATACCTACCCGCGCTATCTCCATAAATACAAAAGCGCCAAATCACGGTTCCTGTTTTCAGGGGGCCCCGGTGGACAGAGAGAGAGAGAGGGAGGGTGTGGCGCAGGGGGGGGGGGGGTCAGGTGGGGGCAGGGGGCTTTTTTTTTTTTAAACAGGGGGTCAGGGCCCCGCCCC
>JAFBJT010107996.1:76787-87274 GCA_016785325.1 Chascanopsetta lugubris | reverse complement strand
CGAAATCAAGACATATTTCTTTATATATGTAGATCCAGCATATTAATATTCTCGGTTGTTTCCCCTAACCAATTTAACTGCCATTGCAATGTTTCACCTTTACTGACATAAAAGGATATTGACATGCATTGTCAGATATATGTTGCACCTTTCAATATACTAAAATGTATTTCCTAATATTAGACACAATCATTTTCATTGCATGTCAATATATTTTTGTTCAAAGGTCAAGCATACACAATAGTCAAAGGGAACAACCTTCTTTTTCCACACATTAAATTGCCAGAAACCTAAAGGTGTGAGCGGAGGAGAGGAGGCAGAGGAGACAGAGATGACATGCTGGCGTGAAAATAAGATCGCGATGGCTTGCTTGTGTTGCCTGCTGATGCATGAAAGTGAAGCACCAGTGATGCGCTGTGCTGGTGGAAGTGGTCGTTTTTCAAAAATAAGATAACCGGCAGAAAAAAAATACAATTTTAAACACAGCAATATTTTTTTCTTTGCGGCCTGGCACCGAATGACCCGCGGACCAGTACCGGTCTGGGGACCGAGGGCTGGGAAGCCCTGGCTTAAAACACAGGTGAGGTTGGCACCATCAGGCTTATTACTTGAAAAAGGATTGTTGAAGTTCTTGTTGAAGTTAGCGTAACCATGGTAACGAGGGCTCACTTGTTAAAGCTACAATTAGGGAACAGCTGTGGTCGGAATTGAAATGAACTATAGCATCGACTGAGCGCAGAAAAGCAGAAACAATCAGCGGCCTCCTGTGTTTACGTCTGCCTCATCAATCAGGCCTGACCACCTCTAACTTTGGGACAATGTCATCTTAAGCCCGAATTCTACTTTAAGACTTTGAGACTTAAAGGACGATTGCTTTGTTTCTTTCTGGAGGGAACAGCACTGGGAAAATACACCAAGGCAAAAACAAGCCCCGTCCCTCATGATAATGAGGGTTTGTTCCTCGTTGCTGCTTCGGTTGGATGTTTGAGTTTCTTTGTGCATGAATTGATTTTGGAAAATCAGTCCGAGGTCCCTTTTTTGCACATTACACTCAAAGGTGGCAGTGTGTAAGAATTGGTGACATCTAGAGGTGAAGTTGCGTGTCGTGTCCATCACCTCACCCTCACCCTTCCCTGCATGCAGGAGAACCTATGGCAGACTTCAGTTGTCACAAAAGATACATCTAGGTGATTACAAATTCATCAAAATATCTATATGTAATTGTTCTGCAATATTTTTAGAAGTGATCCAAATGACCAACATCTTACACACTGCACCTTTAAAGCTATCACCGAGTCCAAAAAGACGTTGCGTTTGACTCCGCGCGTGAGGGGAAATGATGGAGAAAAGGTAAAGTCCCACTTCTATCACGCAGCCTTCAGTCTTAGCCACAACATGAACAGAGCTCCCCTCATTTATCATTTAGTGAAGGCAATTTGCACAGCACCTGTCCCAAGCAGGAGGCTATTAGGGTCTTCAGTCAAAAGAGAAACCGCAGCTTTAATGGTTGGGGAGTGAAGCTCGTTTACAAAATATTGCTTTCGTTAGAAACTGCCCCTGAGCTGCGGGGCAGAGTATGTGTCCACTCGGCCCTTCACACGCTTATTCCCAGGTAAGTGTTTGCTTGGTCGAGGCACAGTGATGGGAATTAACGTTTGTTTCACCGCTTTACCCATTTGCCTAAAAGTCCACACGGTGCCTGTTTTGGTGATGCAATGTGCCATTTCACTTGCCACTTCAAGTTGGCAGTTGTTGCCGAGACGAAGTTGAGCCCAGCATCTGTATTTCCACAGCTTCCTCTCTGCAGTCTCCTCCAAGCCCGCTTCCTCGCAGCATGCCAAGTTTGAGGATTCAGAAAATGCATTCAGAATTACGGCGCTACGACAACGCGCTACGACAACGCACTGAGGACCGAGGAACGGTCCTCAGTGCGTTTCCCTTTGGCCTGCAGGATGTAGGCGACACACTCGGCTCACTGCTACACTCCCACAGTTCCTTTCTTTCCCTGTCCTTCCCGGTTCTGAGCTCTGAGCCTTTCAGAGGGAGACTATAATGGAGAGAAATGGAGCAGTATCCAAGAGACATCCTCCAGACACTCTCCCTCAAGGATCCAGTCAGTGAATTATATAACAGAGTTCATACTCCCGGGAGGAGAGTTCAGTTTAAACCAGCTACGCTGTGATGGTCAAACTACTCTAGACTTATCTATGAACAATGGAAACATGCAGCGCTTTATGATGGCATCAAAGCATGGGAGAAACCAACACAAGTGATTTTCTCCCAGGTTTCTTTCTCACTTTGCTTTCAGTGCTGGCGCCGAATAGCTGGGAAAAATAAAAAAAGATTTTTCAGGCGTGTAGCTGCAGGTTGATTGTTGCGACCATGCAGTGAAACACGCACACAGCATGCTGCCAAACGTGCAGAGTGACAGATCGAGCAGAATGGCAGCTGTTAAGCCTGGAGCCTGCTGAGAGCTGCATTTCTGCCATGGAAGTGGGGCCGGCAACACCACTAGTACTGCAACTACTCTTGTCTGTCACTTGACTGTGTCCAGGTCTGTGATGCCAATGTTACACACTGCACCTTTAAGTACCAAAAACAACGCCATCTGTATGTTTAACATGCTACTCGTCAGTATCAACATGGTTTCGCAAAGTGCACATATTGCACTGGAGTGAAGTGCGAACAGCTCTAATGGAAACTTCCGGCGTTCAAATGCAGCCCACTGATGTAAAGGTGCAGTGTGTGGGATTTGGTGACATCTTGAGGTGAAGTTGCATGTTGTATGCACGAATTTATAACCATGTAAATGTTTTATTTTCGTTCCCTTTCGCTGAAGATGAACCCATTAATATACATTTAAATGAGAAAGGGGTCCTCTCTATGGAGGCCGCCATGTTTTTACAGATGGAAAAATGGACGTACTAAATATTTTTCGAGTTTTAATGACAACTGCAGTCGACCACAGGTTCTCCTGCATGCTGAGGAGGGTGAGGGTGAGGTGCTGGATACAACATGCAACTTCGCCTCTAGAGATCACAAAATCCTATGCACTGCACCTTTAACTAACAATTGACTTTACAAGACTGAACTGAGTGTCCCTGTTACTTCACACATTGGAATCTGTCCAGGTCTGAGCAAGGACACGATACTATATAACCAGCAACTGTGACACAGCCACTCTGATATCCAATGCAGCATTTCATTATGACCCTATCATGCACTTTCCGGTTAATGGAGAATATGTCACTAGCGCACTTAGCGTATGACTAAAACTTGTGTGACACATGCATATGCTGCTGAGCACTTAGCTGACATTAATGGACAACGCAAACGGTCCGGACCCATCTCAACGATTCGCGCAGAGACGGCCGTGTCACATTTTCACGGATGTCCCTGTCGGCGGAGCAGGACCTATCAACTCTGCAGCAGACAGGAGATGGACAGAGCCCAGAGGAAGGAGAATACTAATTCGGCAGCCGATGCACTGCCAAGCTGTCATTAATCTCCATGCAGCTCAGCTGCCTTTGCTATTAAACATTTATTTCATTTGAATGCTAAAATCCCAAAGAAATCGAATGTCAAAGCCAGGGAAAAGGCTTCTCTTGAAATATCCTTGTGGGTCTCATTGCTCATCTCAGACTATAGTTGAGAATGAGGTCAGAGCCTTCTCTTGTTAAAGAGAAAACCCACAACACCACCCCCCTCCCCCCAGCCCCTCCCCTCCCCTCCCTGCCCATCAGTAAACACATAATGGAACAGAAGAAGAGTAAAAAAATAATCACATTGAATCAGTGGGATAAATGGTGCAATGCTGCTTAAAAGACACTTTCTCATTAATGCCCTCTGGAGAATGAACGTCTACAATGCAAAGCATGCGGCCTCTGCAGTTCAGTGGGCTTCATTGTCTCCGACTAACAAAGTGCGCCCTCCATCTTGGAGCCTTTTGCAGCAACCCGGTGAGTCACGTGCAAGTGGCAGCTCTCGCCTGCGGCAAAGTCAAGAGGCGGCCCCCGGGTTCGGGGTCTCGACAAGCTCCACAGGTCTTTCAAGTCTGTTCACAGCTCAGGTCAGCCATGGGTTTCCATGGAGATTGTCCTGTAAGCAGTGGCCTGGTGAAGGCAGATAAGGGTGACAAACACAGAAGCCACCAATGGAGGAAAATTGCACAAACACAGCAGGCCAAACAGAGGGCAAATAGGCTGTGATATTCCTGTGTTGCGCTGGAACGCAGGGGCGCTGACCCTCAAGGATTGGATGCGAGGGTCTCCACGGCTTTCAAAAACACGGCGCTCCTTTGGCCGAGTGAACGAGCAAAATAACGCGTTTGCTGAGAGTTTTCTGAAAAATGATCATTATTTCTCAATATTGCATTTTAAATTCACACATCTCAGATAGAAAAGAAAAGCAATGTTTGGAATTTCTATAGGAACCATTGAAATGCATCACCACTAAAAGATGCATGAGAGGAATTTAAAAACAATTACATTCTCCAGTGGCCCACACGTTAACGATAAGAAACCAAAGAACACACAGAAGAATTCATCAAAATGAACCTCCGAGAGCAACTCATAACTCTGCATTCACGTCCACTTCTCCGTTGAATCCACTCTGCACACCCTGCTGTTGTAAAGGATTTTCCAGGATTTCAGAGCGGAAGAAAAAAAACAACTCTCTCTACAAACCCCGTGGCTAAATCATCAGCTGGCTTAACACACTTTGATAGGCGAGGTGAAGTGCAATACACAAGCAGAAGATCCCCCAAAGTTACACACTTCACGTGAAGGTTTGACTGTTGTGAAGCTGAAACTTCTCCACTGAGGAGTTGGCTCTGCTGCTGCGCAGTGAAATACATGGGCCAGACTCCTCCGGATTAACATAGTAACCATCCATGATGATACAGGTATGCATTTTTACATAATGAAAAAAAGTCTCATATCATAATATTCGGGGCAGTTCCTCTGTCCCTGATGCATTGAATTCTGAAAGGGCTCTATAAAAATCACTGGAAACACATCCCATCTCATTTATAAGCAGCTAAAGTAACCTACAATCTGATGAACATACAAGTGCTGATTCGAGCCTCTGTGCATTTAGTCGGCACAGGCCAGATCCATGTGTGCACAGTCTGAGTCGCCCAACATGCACATTGAGCCACCATCACAAAAACTAACCAGCCGCAACTGATCTCATTTCAACAAGATGAAATCGTCTTCATGTGAAACATGGACTAATTAAAGTGGCTGGAGTATATTTTGGTCATTTACACTGTGAGTATCGGGGTCAGCTAATTATCAGTCTGGTGGATTATTATGGATTATTATTCAGCATTTTGTTCATTTTCTTTATGTTTTCCCTCTTTCCTGTTTTCACTCAGCTCTATACTTCACCCAACACTTGAATTGATTCATTCTTTTTTTTTTTACATAATACGATTTCAAGATGCTCTTTTCATTATACGTTTATCAAATTTGATTTATCTTTAAGTACATTAAAGTTGGGAATACACATTTCTAAGGCATTTGTCTTTGATTATCTTCAATATTGGTCGTTACCCTGATTAAATATTTAAATATCAGCACTGAAAAGCCAACATCATAGTGACTATCATGATAGACAGTATTCAGCACTAGTCTTAGAGCAGTTCACATTCATACACAAAGAGTCACAGTGAAGCCCTTTGCATCTATGATTCCATATGGTTTTCAGTATCTTGCCCACAGACACTTCAACATGCGGAAGGCAGGAATTTAACCTCTGACCTTATGGTTAGAAGACAGCTCCTCAAACCGCTCAGCCACAGCCACACGTCTCATCATAAATACCATTAGCCTCATGCATGTTTTTTTGGAGGCAGTACATCTGCTTACAAGCCTGCCTCGTGTTAACAGTCATGGTACGTATCCATAGAAACAGTGAGCTTTCATCTTTGAGCAGACCATAATCAGAACTTACCATTACAAGAAAACCAACAGGAACGCACCACCAGTCCACTCCTCCATCTGCTGCACCGGTGTGTGTAACTCGCACCAAAATACATTGAAGAATAAAATGACAAAAACAAAACACGTTGTGTTTCCAGTTCAACAAACATCCAAATGAACTCAGTGTTAGTTCAGTGTGATTGAAAACACTCACGAAGAAACCTGTTTCAAAATGGTTCCCACATGGTTTGGAGAGAGCATGCTCCCAGTGTTTGTCTTCCCAGGTAACATTGGTCCAGGAAGCAGCAGTGCATTCTGGGAAATAAACAAAAAAGGGGACATTTTATTAACAGGACTCCAGCCCAGCCACTCAACTGTCATATTACACAGTATCATAAAGACACGACTTCCGATATGTAACTTAGTAAACAAATTGTAATTCAACAGATTTTATCAAACAGTGAATCCTGGTTTACCATTTCTCCATTTTTCACCTGTCACCCCCTTTATTTGGTTTGATCCATTTAGGTTTGATTGGCTGATACCTGGCAGAGACCATGATACATTCAGGGACTGGTGTAAAAAAGAGGATATTACAGCACCTGAAAAAAAAAAATTGCACCAAACAGTATGATTTTACATTTTACATTCTTTTAATTAAAGAGACATGGTTAAATGGCCAGTGTATATGATTCAGGTGAAATGATTTGTGCCTGTATAATGAATAATCACCTGTATATGTATATATAGATAGATAGATAGATAGATAGATAGATAGATAGATAGATAGATATGTAAAGTTTCTGTTGTGTTGTATTCACAAGTTTAGAAGACACTTGATCACATTACAACTTGCAGGCCTGTGATGACCTTCATGAATATGAAGATAACAAGCATAATACTTTCTCAAGGTTTGAAAATAAACAACCAACAAACCCTGAGGCCAAACAACAAAAACTCCTGCACAAAATAGAAGTGACCAAATGAACTGTGCAGGACCTCGAATGCAGCTTTAATACAGAGCAGATCTCTGAAATGTCTACTGTCGATGCAAAAATACCAATAATTACATTTAAAGTACTAGATGTTTTTGCACTCTTTTTAGATTTCAATCTCCACTTAAAAGGGGATTCTATAACCTTGTGTTTCTTTCTCTGTTCTTATCTTTTCACCATGAGATGCATTTTGTTTCTTTGTGACGGTATATCCATAAACTTTTTCCGTGTGACTATTTAAGTCACATGATTTCTTTCTTTGCCTCAAGCAGAACAGGTCAAATGGATTGTATGATAATTGATTTTTGCAATTTCACTTCACTACAATTATAATTTGAATCAGAATGGGATAAAAGAAGAGAAGAGACAGACGCAAATATTTGAAAAAAATAAGAATTCGATCCGATAAAATAAAGCTTTTAATGAAACCACCATAAAACTCATGAAATGGGTTGGACTCAGGACTCAGTTGTAATACATTTACCAGAATAAATAAACTCTTTCAGAGTATTACAGTTGTGACCATAACAAATGGTTTCTGAAGATGGACAACAGGAGTGGTCTGCGGCAGTGAAATCAAAGTGCTTCAATATCCACTTCAAAACATCATAAACAACGAAGACCTTTACATTATTGTCACATCAGATGAATATTAAGGTTAATGTTAACGTCCACCAGGAAGCACAAGAGGCAGTCACACAAGCAAGCGGAACACTGTAAACATACAAATACAGAATATGGTCTTTATAGATCCTTGGGTATAACGTATGCATGAGGTTCATTTCCCAAACCCTAACGACAAGACATTTGGATTACATCCATCCTCACTGGCAGACACTGATGCAAAAGTGCAGTTCATCTAAATCATTACATTTAAATGTTGAGTAGTGCACGTGCCTCTGATGCAGGAGTTGAAATGACATGCAACTGTTCTTTTTGTGAACTTTGCACGTACAGACACTCCTTTTATAGAGAGACAATAATTGCTTTCCTTTTCCTCCCTGTACCTCGGACCCTTGTGCTCTCAGAACGCCGAGCACGGCGTGATGTAATTCCGCAGCATGTAATTCCAAGTCCGGCACCGTGTAGCAGAGTGTGCGGGGCCCCTGTGATGGCATGTTCTTCACAGTCCAGTGGAGGCTGCGCCCAGTCAGTTGCAAAGCGCTTTCCAATGAAATGGGCGAGGAGCTCTCCTCCCCGCAGGCCTCATCCCTTAACTGAGCTGTGCCACTCCGTCCTCTCCGAGCCCATAGATTCATTTCAATAATCCAATTATGAAGTGCAACACATGCCTGTCAGGCATTGAGGCAGCTGCGCACCCAGAGGCCCTCACTGCCGCGCCAACACATCCACCAGCCCCTGGACGCTTCTCATCGTATATTCCCACAAACACCATCACCCCTCCATGTCCAGCCGTCAGGCTGCAGCTCAGCCGTTTGAATAATGCTCACGATGGGGTGCAGAGGTTTCCTTATATGTGCAGCTTGTCATGGGCGCATGCCACAGCGGTGAGTGCAGCCAGGAGATGGATGCAGCGGTGCATGTCCGAGTGAGTGCCGAGTGACATCCCTGTGTTGTGCGCAGGTGAAGGGCTGATTGTGAGCCAGGACAGTCAAGGGACTTTGGGGGCAGCAGGCAAAAAGCAATCAGGAGGGGACACCTTGGTCATTTCCGCCACCTCTCAAGAATATGACAAAATAATTACATGCCGACATCTTCATTCATTTATAATCAACTCCATGTTGTTGTTCTACCCTTCTTAAAGGTGCAGTGTGCAAGATTTTGCTCAGTTTTGTTGCTTCGAAAAATATTACAAAACAATTCAACGCTGACATTTTCAAGAATTTAGAATCATCTACATATTTTATTTTTTTGTCATTCCCCTGAAATGTGGCCATCAATATATGTTTACATGAGGGGGGGGGTCCTCTCTATGGGGGCCGCCTATGTTTTTACAGCAGTGCATGTGGAAGGTAGTCACCACCTTTTACATCAAATTTTACACACTGCACCTTTATGTGTCATGGGGCAATGTTGAGGGGTTTCTGAACTCGACGTCTCCTGAGATTAAACGGCTTTGTACAAATGTGCCATTGCTGTAGAATGTCTGAAGTGGAAAAAAAAAATCTATGTCGGTCTGCATGTATATATTTTTAGCGTAGTCTCGATGACCCCTCACAGTGCTACACGGTGCAGCTTTCATTTATTCAGCCACTCAAATATTCATACAGTGCATCTATGAACAGCTCTCTATAAGAATGTGGGAATATTACATGAGTATTCTCAGCACAATGAAAGGGAAGCCTGGGATTGAATTAATGACCAACTGGAGAGCCCACTCTAACCCCTGCGCCATAACTGCCCCACACACATGCAAGCTCCCCCTGCTTTCACTCCATGATTGAACTGACGTTTGAATGTCATGGCCACACATTACAAATCTATGGCCATGGGCTGATTATCACGCTCCCACACACAACTAACTCATGGTCGCATTCATCAATACTCTCTCAGCAGTGTCACCAGAGCCATGGGCGCATTGTGGAGGTGGGGGCCGTGTTGACCGGTTGGGGCTGACGTGGAGGAGGAGAAGTGATGTATTGCTTCCTGACGCGCACTCTCTCTCACTCTGTCTGTGTGTGTATGTGTATCTCTCTCTCACTCTCTCTCTCTCTCTCTCTCTCTCTCTCTCTCTCTCCTCTCGCTCTGTCTCCCGTGTTGACGCATGACGGACACCCGTTGACACGCTACCGGCGATCGAGCGGCACGGCCCTATCGACGCAGTGGGCACCCCTGTCTTACAGAGTAAATATGATCACGTATGTCTCTATGCTGCCTCAGCGCCTGGTTACCACGTTGTGTGTCGTAGCTCAAATGGGCCAAAAGCAGGGAAGCCTGATCACCAGGAGCTACCGCATCCGAATGCCGAACGGCCTCGACAGGGAAATTTGGCTTCGACCCGCCCCGCTCGCACAGTCCACCATCTCTGCTTATGACACAATCTGGACAGGTTTTGCCAAGTAGTAGTGTGACCAATGGGTCCTGATCCTCTGTTGGGGTTCGTTGCCCATGTTTGGTGCTGCTCAGTGTTTGTGAGACCAAAGGAAATGAGGCCAATCAAACCGATGCACTGGTCGCAGTGCAGCTCGAACCGAACGATTGATTTTCAGTTATGACACTTGCTCCGAAACATGCACAAACAGCAATACACACTTACTGGTATATCACGGTGCTCTGGTGCTTTGCGTATGCTGCGATGACATGTATCACAGCCCGTAATTATAAGTTAGGCTGGGTTTAAAGCAGGCATTGTGCACCATCTATTCATAACTGGGCAGTCCTGCTGACAGAACTGCAGGAGTGTGATTGGCATCTATTCATTTCCTCCGAAGCGGCAGCAGAGCGAAATCAGAGTCAATCATTGACCCTTTCAGGCAGATTCCAAAAGGCTGCAATGACGCAGAGGATTAGCCGTCTCTACCACGGCCTTGTTTACTTCCTGTAATCGTAAGCCTTAAAATGACGGCATAAATTGCACAAAAGCATTAATCAGGCTGCACAATTTTCT
>JAFBJT010107996.1:54394-76758 GCA_016785325.1 Chascanopsetta lugubris | reverse complement strand
CTCCCACCATAACTACCACCATCAAAACACCCCCCCCCGCCCCCATCCCCTGCCCTCCCTCCCCCCCCTCCCCCTTCAAATACAAAGGCTTTCATTTCCTGCTCAATCTCTTGACAGAAATCCAATCAACAGTGGATCATAATTTATTCACTCATTGAGAGAGAATCCACTTCAAGTGTATGAAGACATCTCATTATTATAACACAATACACACACACACACACACACACACAAACACACACACACACACACCAAATCCCATGTTATTGTCTCAGCAGGTAACAGAAGGGAATTGAATTTCAAGTTGATTGATGGAGAAAAGTGACAATAGATATGATCTGGTGGTGATTGGGATTCATCACGAGGAGAACAAACAACTTTGATTGCTTGTTATTCTAATAAACAACTGTGTTTCTTTAAGTAACAGGGTGTGGAATTTAGTGCCACCCAGTGGTGAAATTGGATATTGCAGCGGACAACGCCCAGGACAGCCTATATAGACTTCAGTAGACTTCAGTAGACTTCACCTCCTTGGAAATGATTTCCATTTTCATTGACATAAATCTAAAGAATGACTATGGGTGTAAAATCACTTGATCATATGAATAATTATTTTTGATATTTTAAAATGAACCCTTTGTATTAATCAGCTGCATCTCTCCATGAAAGCAGCCATATTGCTTCAGCTAATTCTTACAGCATCCCAGAACGGTTATCGTTTGGCGGGGAAGAGTGAGTTGAGATGTCTTCACCTGCAACATGCAACTTCACCGCTAGTCATCACCAAAGTCCATGCACTGTGCCTTTAAGAGTTAAGAGTAACTTTCAGGGGGAAACTTTGGTACATACTTTTTTCGTTGATGTTTGTTTTGGTTTTTAGCAAATGAGGTTTGGGACCAGACACTCAAATGGTGTTGAGTGACAATAGCCCAGAGCTATAAATGGACTGTTTGAAAGATGCCATGCCAGGCAGCCAATTATATCTGGTGTTGATTCGAGACTATTCAACAAAACCACCTGGCTGATGAAAAAGAGCGAAAGTATTTTTGAGGTAATCATTTGGCACATCTATCATCAATGCTTTGAATAATGCATCACATAGATTTATAAATGAATACCCGGTCCTCGTGGCTTTGTAGCCGCTCATGCCAGCAGGGAACGAGAGAGAGGAGGCATTCGATGGAACGAGGCCGTGTGGCTCAATCAGGAACATTCACACGTGAGTCTGTCATGTTGGATCATTCAAATGTCCAACTACTGTTGGTTAACACCAGCATATTACCATATTCCATACCATAATCCTTTATACATAGACTAAAATGACCTGAATGGGATCATTCATTGTTTTGATTTTTAGAGGTCACCACGTTGCACCATCATATTTTCACAGTAGCCCATAATGGACAAGATAAACACCTTTTAATCATCATGTTAACTGAATGCTACTATAGGCTCTTCTACAAACTTGGAGGTGAAGCGCGAGGTGAGGAACATCCACGTGCTTCACCACTAGGTGTCCCATTGTCCTGACACATATATATTTAACATGATAAGTTGAATAAGCAACATAACGAAATCAAACAAATGATTACAATACAACAGGAGGAAGTAAACATATATTTTCTGTGCAAATGTAAGCAAGTTTAGCACAGTATCAGAAGGTTTACTTCAATGGCCCCGTGTACAACTTTAAATGAAACTTTAGTTTGAATCCTAATCCAAACAGTCAGACTTTGTCTTTCCATCCACACATACACACAGGGAGGACCTTAGAAATCAATTCAGGTGCAACTATGAATCTTCTTGTATCATTTATTTGTGTTTGCCTCAAGCTGTATGATGTGGTCAAGAGTTCGAGGATAAGGCTTTGTTTGAATTATCAGTGAAGCAGCATAAAAAGACATGTGTACATGTGAAAAACCGTGGAAGAAATTGAAGAGTCTCCATTTGAAATGTATAATGTTGGATATATGATGTCAAATGGATGCGTCAATTAAAATGAGAACAAATCTCACAGCCTGTAAAAGCAAAACATACTTTTAAAACATACATTTGTTGTTGAAATGGAGGTCAAGCTGAGTGTGAGCTAAGAAAGCGCCCCCCCCCCCCCCCCCCCCCAGCTACAGTCTGGGTTGTTCATCAGCATGAGTAATGACCCTGTATGTGTTTGATAAGTGCCTTTACTGCACCTCTGGAATTAAAAATCAACCCATGCATGAAATAAACAAAAGACAGACTGTGATACCGTTCCCCTTTCCCACCAATTACCAGGCGGTGAAATGTAGCATTCATAATCACATAGATGCTAACACACCTCACTAACCCTGCGTGGCTTTAACTCCCCACAACTTGTTGGGAATCCAAGATCCAACAGATTTATTCAAGATTTATTCGCTGGCTGCGTGAGAGGTGAGGACTGTGATCAGGTGTATCAGGTGGATGCACGGGATTTCCTGTTCGGATGATTTAACTGTTCGGCTCCGAACCGTATTAAAAATACGTCACTGTTTCCAAAACCAGCATCATCATTTTGAAAAAATATGCATAATTTACTTTTAATCTATTGGGGGTTTCTTTGATAAGTGAAACTCAACCCACATGGAAAAAAAACCTGATGGTTCCAAACGTGAACTGGCAAAACCAGTAAAGTGACTCAATACCACCGAGACTCAAGTGTGATATCTAATATTAACGTAAATATTGAAATAAAATTTAAAAAATCAAATATGCATCTAAAAATTATGTCTGCTCTCTAAGCGCAATCCTGTCTGCCTGGACCAGTGAAAGTGATATGAGTGCCTTTTAAATTTTAATGTTGGTAATGAGTAAGTGGAGAGTGTGAAATATGATGAAATGGGTTTTATCTGCATTTCTATGTGCAAATGTTGGAATAGGACTATATGGCATAAATATTGAAGAACCTGGAAAAGAGCCATGTGGTACTCCATCTTAGTTCTTTATTCAGCACCGTGCTGTATGTCACTGATTTCCCTGAAAGACCCTCGTTAACGTAAAGGCCTCCAAACACCGTGTTTCCAGAGTTTAACAAATGTACACTTTTTTGCAGACCAAACATGACACAAGCAGTTTTGAAAGTTTTGGTTTGTCTCAATAGAATCAGTACGACATCACCTCACCTTCACCTCAAGACTGAAGTCGTGCTGCGACCCGAGTGCCGTGAATAGATTGTGTTAATCGATAGGCGAAGGATTTTGATTTCAGCAAGGAATTTATGATTTTCATCAAAACTGCATTTGCCTTGAGTGCTGAGTCAGCACAATGGAACAGCGAGCCGCTCACAGACATTAATTGATTCGGTCATTCAAACATTCATAGGCTGCAGTTCACATGGTTCTCCGCCGAGGTTCCGCGTGACGAGCTTTGGGTCACTCCGTGAAAATATATATGTTCTCATGTTGAATTATTTACATCACTTCCTGTACCCTTATGAAAGTAAAAGCCCTCTTGCATTTCTTGTTGACTGCAGTCAATCACTAGTGTCACTTTTAAATGCAAATGTCATGAGTTATAGGTATTGAGAACATATACAATATGTCGTGAAATGGTACGAAGATGGACCTCGTGGTTATAGGTTTAGTATAGGAGAATAATAACGATGAATAAAGTATATTGCATTGTGCTGCCACCACTTACAATGTAAGCCAGTTAAGTGAGATGGAATCCCTTTAATAATACACCGCTTGACAATCACATCCAATGCTTCCAGAGTCTGATGCCGTCAGTGTATGCACAAAGAGGATTTGTCTCATTGCTCCAACAACAATATAAGTTTATTGTGCCGTGTGCAGCCGCGCCTCCGCAATTGAATTGTGTCTCCCCTGTGAGCTAAGACGTAAAGAGAAGGGAGAGGAGTTTAAAATCACACCTCTATGGATTTATCCTTTACCGCTCGTGATTTATGAATTATTCCAAATCTGATGGTGTCTCTCATAATCCTGCCACCGCCTTTTTAAATCAAACTGACGGGCAGATTATTTAGGGGAAGGCTCCGAATGCGCGAAGGAGCGCGCAGGAACGTACCATCCACCTGATTTCCAGGAAGGAGGAAGTATTGCAGCGTGCTCTCCCGCTGCAGCAGAACTACATCCCCAAACAATTACAGTGGCACTCTCCATCACTCATAGCAATGAAATAACATCAGACTAACTATAATGGGATCTGCAGCCACTCAAACTGTAGATCAGTCCCACTCGCTTAGTCAAAAGTGCATGCTTCTGTGGCACACCAATAAATATTATAACAGCACTGTCACACTTTGCAGCGTGGAGGCTTTGCGTGCCGAGGAACGGGCCTGACCATATTGATTCAGGTAATTAATAATAGATGTGAGCCATAAAGAAAAGAAAGCGGTGGCCAATGTGGGCTGAAAGACTTTTTTTTCTCTCTGCGCGAGAGAATAGTGGAACTAAACTTAAAATTACTTTTCATCAGTGTCTCGTCCACAGCAACAGAATGAACGAGCAGAGCATTGCTTCGCTGTTGTTATGGTTTCACTTAGCGACTGGGATGGTGAGAAAAAGCTTAAAGGTAGTTAAAGGTGCAGTGTGTAAGACTTGGTGACATCCAGAGGCGAAGTTGCATGTCGTATCCATCCCCTCACCATCAATCATCCGAGCGAACCTATGGCAGACTTCAGTCGCTATTAAAACTCGAAAAATGTTTAGTGTGTCCACTCTGAACTGCAGTAAAAACATGGCGGCCCCCATAGAAAGGACCCCCCCCCCATGTAAATATACATTAATGGTCTCATTTTTAGGTAATAGAAAATAAATAAACATTCAGGTGATATCACATTCATGAAAATGTCATAATGTCACTGTTTTGGAATAATTAAAGTCAAAGTAAAAGTTGTTTTTTTTAATGACAGAAAGCATACACACTGCACCTTTAAGATGTGTTTGAAATGATGTTTTCATCTGTGTATCAGAAGTGGACCCTCTCTGCAGAGGTTGCCATGTTGCACAACCTCCATAGAGGTTTGCTGAACACATCATTTTACCTCTAGCTGCCGCTCAGTTCGTCTCACTATATCATCCAATTCTAATTTTTTTGGCAGAGCTCATCATGTTACACACTCGAGAGAAGCTTGCGCAGTGTAAGTCCTCCTCTTAACTCGGAGGAAGAGCCTGAGCCGTACGCCTCATGAATACAAGCGCAGTCTTTAAAATGTCCTTCTCTCACGACTCTCTGTCCTTCCAATCTGTATTTTATGAAGTATTTTATATCCGACCGTTGTCCTTTAAGTACGGGGAAGTCTACGCCTTGCTTTTCTAATCTACCTGATATACTGTATCTCCTCTTTTATCTCTGCAGCCACTAACAATGAAAATATGTCTGTGTTGCTGCGAGCTGCCACTCAGTTTTATCTCCCAGCTGCCAAAACTCCACATCATCTCTGCTGTCGGATAATAAAAATGTTTTCCTTCTCCCGATTCTCCAATTCATGCGCTCACACTGAGATTACACAGATTCCAGCTGTCTATTATTCATATTCCAATTTGGGAGGCGCCGCAGATAAGATAGGCTGAGTCGTGGACAGAGAATAACATTAGATTCTCTTACTTTCCATCATGTGATGGTAATACCTAACATGGCGCACAGGTGAATTTTCCATCAGCTCCGGAAAATTATTATTACTGCTCCTCGGGTTCAGTTGAAACTAAAAAAAATAATGACTCCACCCGGCTGGACACATTCGTCTGAGATAAGTGAGTCAGGTTTGATTCATGCCGCGGCGCGTTCAGCTCTGTGGCGTCAGAGCGCAGGCCTGAACTGTTAGTGGATTAAGTTACAACTGTATATCTGCAGAGGGTCGCTCACAGCGCCCGCGCTCTGTGTGACAGGCCACAAAGCTGTCAGACACAGATGCGCCCGGAAGCCTGCTTGGGTTCCTGCACATGGATAATGTTCATCAATCTCGTGTCATGCCAGGAAACATCGCCGATGAGGTTTTGTCATTTTAATTTTGCTGAAACATGCCGAGTATTCCTTTTTTCACATCGATCGGGGGCGGCCAGCCTTCGGCCCGCCAAAGGGTCCGAGCCAGCCCGCGAGATAATTCTGCAAAGTGTAAAAATGACGGAGAAGATGTCGAGATCTTGGTTTATTGGCCTGCTCTTACTATGCCGGGACACTAGGGGGCGCCCGTGCTGCTTGGAATTGGTGAGTTGTTAGGTCGATGTGGCAACATTATGCAAGGATTTCACTGGTCAGATCCTCTGACTTTTCCTTCAGGGCCACCATACAGTTGATTTTTTTTAAACGTGAGGGTTCTATTACGTAAAGATTAGAATCATAGTTGTTTTAGACTGTTAAAATACCTTGGTGTCCTAGTGAAGCCTGTAGACTGATTTCTTTGCTGGGGTCCACGGTCAAGTGTCCATCGGAGTCTCACCAAGTGAGACAGAGAAGTCGTCATTGCGGCCGAGCAGGTGACTGAGTCTTTGTGCGGAGCAGGGTGGTGAACGCACCCATCGACTCAATCTCCTGGCCTGCGCCTTTAATGTCAAATGCCCTCACAACTCCAGGATTACACCGTTCCCTTCAGAGATCCTCTGACTTTTCATGTAGCTCCATTATCAGGCTGTTGTAACAAGGAGGCAAAGCAGGCAACAGCCTGAGAGCGGCCGATGATGTTAGTTCTCAGTAATGATGATTCTGTGGGAACCCAGTGCCCCGTGTGTGTGTGTGTGTGTGGTGGCTGAGGTGTCTCACACAATGTATGTGACATTTGTATGAGCACAAAAGTCACAATACCACTTAAAATGCACAATGTGAACAAAAATGTAGTAACACAACTAGACTGAATGTAAAAGTGAGAACTTCAAAAGCCACGATACAACTACAACAAGAGATTTAAAAACTCTAGCTATGAAACAATGAAATGACAAAAGCACAAATGAGAAAAGCCACAATGCAGCTAGAATAACAACTAAACTGCAAAAGCCACAACTTCACAGGCAACAATGCAACAACAAAAGCCAATGCACAACTGCAAAAGTCACCACAACTACAAAAAGGCACAAATTAACCGCAAAGCACAACAAAAAAACACAATAGCTGCAATGCGACTGCAGAAACACAACAAAACTGCAAAAGCTACAACATGGAATCAAAGGTCACATCCTCAAAGTGCAAGTGTCACAGTGCAAAAGCCACAACACAACAGCAAACGTTATCACACCACCACACAATCCACAACATGGATAGAAAAGGGAATAGTGGCCTGCAAACACATTACTTTACCTTGTTGACGTTTTTGCACCGTGTCCGTTGTATTGTATGTGCTTGATATAATGAAGTCATTTATGCTCTCTGTTTTACATTTCTGACAAGGTGGTTGCTCAGTTTGTTTCCACGTCGGGCCCCCACTGGGCCCTTTCCTCCCAGGGCCCCCCCTCCCCCCTCCCCCCCCGGACTGAGTTGAAACGGCCCTGATAATCACATGAAAACTTCACGTTGCACCACGTTACTTTTATCTCCCACCAGCTCCGGCAGCGCTTTGACTTTGCAGCTAATTAGCATCCACTAGCGCATCGACATGTTACATGGAGCTCCCGCGCACGCAGCATTATACCTACAGCGTGTTCAACCCCCGCGCGCAGCGTCGCGGGCCCGTTAGCCTCACCGCAAAGCTCTCGGTCTTGTTTACTTCACTGGCAGCTCAAGTAACATTCCACAGTAGTTTACAATAATTCAACGTGCCATACGTCTCCTCAACACTTTCTCATAAATAGCACGAATTAATCCTCGCGACGACTCGGGCTGTGTTTATTTATACGCGGAGTGACACAGACGAGCAGCATCTTTGAAACGTACCTCAGGAGCACGAGTTTATCCGAAGATGCGCAACATGTCAGGAGCTGCAGTTTTTAATGAGTCATAATCGTGTTGACTTTTAAATAAAGATTGTGTGGCGAAGCATGCGCTGCCTCCGTCCTCCCGTCTCACAAGGAAACGAATTGAAGACACATAGCTGTTATTGCGTGTTGGTAATTACTCTGTACTTTGGGTCAGCAGCCACACTCCCGGGGTTGGAGCGGGGGTAAATGCTGATGGGACCGAAGCGGGCGCCACATTCCTATCGGAGCCGTTGCTGGTGCTTTGGCTTAAATGCTTTTCAATCTGCTGGAGATCACATTAGGCGGCTCTGTCTTATCGACTCATCTAAAGAGTTTATGTCTTCATCTAATTAAGCACCGTGCCTCCTTAATAGCTTAATGCTCTGGCTGAGTTATTTCAAAAGTGTGCAGCTTGGCTGACGGTCCACTGTGTGTTACATCAGCTTCACTTTAATTTCACTTTCTGTTTAAAGTTGATTAACATGTGGCACATGAGACACATCCACACTGCCACATTTCAACACCATTATTTTTGGTTCAGTATCAATTCTGAATTTTTCAATTTGGAATTTTTTAATCGGTTTACAGCTTGAAGTCAGCAGATACTTTATCTGAGATTCCTCAACTGCCAAACGGCATGATTTAAAAATCCTTTTTTTGGGGTTATATTTCTCATTGTGGTACTGAAAAGTAGAGAATACACACTCTCCTCGGCAAGCTGTTGTTATTTGCAAAATGAGCTATCGAGCTGTAGTGTGTAATCTGACCATTGCTCAGAGCAGACGAGTGGAGGGGAAGGTGCCAGGAAGACAACTGTTGACGTTGACAACAACAACAACAACCATGAATATCTGACTCTCTAAACAGAGTGCATCTGACAGTGTTTTGTCATGTCTGAATCAGAGTGACTCAGCTATTTTTGACAGTGCTCCAATGGATACAGAATATTTTTAGAAACCAATCACTGACTCCACCTAAAAGACATTATGTGGGTTCAAAAGGGAGAATACACAAGTGCCTGTGTCCAGGTTGCCTCCATATGTTGCCGCAGTGTAGGCTGACAGTGCCGGGTGTCAGTCACGTCCTTGATATATTACACCATCTACCAGGGGGACTTATTGGAGTTGACAGGATCACAGTCCGGGCAGATACGAGATGGGTTCAAGGTGTCTCCTGCCAGGGCCCTGCCAGCTCCACCTGTTTCTGCGCTGCTCCGTGTGTCATAGGGCCGGGTCTCCTATTTAGACAAGGGAATGAAAGATGGAGCAGAGATGTATTATGCATGTGAATGCAGAGGCGGCAGCCACCGGCACTAACAAGCTAAGTCACTTTCACAAGACTGTGTCCTCTCTTTATGGACATTGACTGAACAACTGCAGGCGGAGTTCATTCCTAAAGAACGCCGGCAGGAAATATTAAGTTTGTGGAGAATTTTTTTTTTTTAAAAGAGCCACACTTAAAGCAAGATTTTATTATTTGTAGGTCCAGACCATAGACTATGTAAAGATGGATTTAGCCTCTTTATCTACCGTTATTATACAGAAATGAAGCTTAAGTAACCTTCCATCATTACGCATGACTTTTTTCACATGAGAATATTGACATATTGTGCCACTGTACATTTTCAATTGCGTCCGTTTCACTGTCTTCAGGAATACATTTTTAAAGGTGCAGTGTGTACGATCTCGGTCCATTTTTGATCTGAAGAAATGCAATTACAAAACAATGATAAACAGACAATTTTTCAAATATGTAATGACTTGCTTTAAGATTTATTTACATCAGGAGGGGGTCCTCCTTTGGGGGCAGCCATGTTTTCGCAATAGCAAGTGGACGTTACAATGCACGTCCTAAGCACCTTTGAGCTTGAATGGCAGCCCAGGGCTACCACAGGTTCTCCACAGGTATAAACATAAAATGGGTTGAAGTGCAGCTATGGGCCAGGACTGCAGACACCTGCTGTGTCAGCTGAGCGAAACAGCGCCCCCTGCCACAGCTTTTTGTTTTTGTTTTTCTGTTCATAAACATGTGAAGTAAAGGAAATGTGTTGCCTCCTCTCTGCTGCCCTGGCACTGCTCCCCCCCTGCTGACATCAATATTCTTGAATTCCCAGCCATTTATACGATCAAATCGATGTCATGGTTGAACTCATAACCGAACTCCCCTTTTTTTTCATTATTTTTTTTTTTACAAATGAACATGAAACAGATGCATTGTTCTCTCCTTCTCATCTGCACTTGCCTTTGCTCGCCTCCCATCAATAAACAATCTGTGCCGTGCCTCCAGCTGGGCACCTTTGCAACACGTGAAGTGGAAAGCTTCCACTCAGCAGGTTTTCCCTCGGATGAATTAGAGGAGCTCCCACTGTCAGCCGGTCCACCACTGTGCCGCCACTTCCTATGAGGACATGGTTGATCATCAAATGTCTATAATGAATAGTCCTTCAGCTGAGCTGCATTTACTTGCGGAACGGGCGGCGTCCCAAAGGAGGCTGTTGAGAATAAAAGCAGCAATAAAGCAGCCTGGCTGTCATCAAAAGGTGGGGGGAGGGGGCGGGGGGGGGGGGGGGGGGGGGGGGGGGGTAAGAGCCAGTCTCTTCTTTCTGTTTGTTGTGTTGATTAGTCTGTTGCTTTGTGTCGTCAGCTCGCTCTCTGTGTCGATCACTTTAGACTGGCCCCTGTTATCCCCTGTACCTTCAATGTCCACATGAAACAGAAAGAGCAGGACACAACATGGATTCAACAAGCATCAGGGGAACTATCCGAAATGGATGTGCACCTGTATACGTTAAAGTGACGTGCTGCTGAGTTTGCACTCAATGGGCATGAGCAAGCAACAGACAAAAACAACCCCATAGTACACCCAGCCTGTCTGTACCTGCCTGTGCTGGTCCCCACCTTCACTCACACACTCTCTCTCACACACACACACACACACACACACACACACACACACACACACACACACACACACACACACACACACACACACACACACACACACACACACACCTGCCCATTGAGTTAAGACAGTGTGGACTTGCACAACGGAGGGGTGCTGGCTGCTGTGGCGCTGTTACCTAAAGCTTTTTTCTCCTTCAGCCATGATGTTACATCATGTTCCTATTATAACCATTTGTATGATTTATTTTAAAATTTTCATGATGACTGTTGTTGTTAAGAAATTTCCCTTTAAACTGATTCAAGGAGGGAATCTGATGCACCGTGCCTCGTTGCGGCCGTACAGCAGCAGCACTGTGCACTTTATTTTATTAAAGCAATAGAGTTGTGAATAATTGAGCAGCCAGTCTGGCTTTTACAACATACAGGTTCATTTCAGCCATCTTCAAAACATTAGTTTGGCACTATTCACAGGCAGACCTCACATTAGAGCCCTGTTAATGGCGCTGGATGCAATTATTCAGAACAAACAGCAGAGCTGGGGAATGCCAAAATAGGAATTAAGAATTAATTTGTAGGGTAATTGTGATGCAAATGAAGGCAGATGTCCAACTCCCCCCCAAAAATGAAAATTCTCATTTGCAATGTTTTAAAAACGGGCAGTGTCCCAATCGCCCAGAGTGATAAAGTTTATGACTGAAAGAAATATAACAGACTCTCTGAGGCACCGGGGGCGGCTTGTTGGGAACATTTGTGAGTATTTGGGTTTGAACTCTTTCCAGACTGCGGGGGGGGGGGGGGTTGGCTGGGCCGGGGGGGGGGGGGGGGGGGGGGGGGGGGGGTCGATTCCTCTGAGCTCAGAGAAGCACAGAACAGAAGATCAAATGTATTTGGAGGTGGACGGCCCCTCCCCCACCCCCAATTAATATTCTTCATTACAGAGAATTCAAGATTTGAGGGGGAGACGCTCTCACATTATACGCTTTCTTGTCATGCATTAAAGATGGAGACGGAGGAGTTCAGAGCGCATTGTACGGACAAGCTAGTATCGAAAGTCCACATCCATTCGATTAGCTCCAATGCTAATGAGCGCGCACATGTTAATTGAATAACCAACATCCGTCAGCCGCCTGTACACGGGTGATAAGGGATGGCGGCCAGTGATTGAGCAAAATGGTTCATGTGTATCTAGGTATTTGTTTTGTGTGCGTGTGTGTAGCATCCAACGGAGCAAACAGCCAATCAGCCTGACTCACTGTGTCCGATCAAACTAAACTACAGGAGTCGCTACTCCCCACCCTCCCCACCTCGCTGTTTTGCGCTGCTTTCATTTGATTCGATTTGTATACATACACTGCGCAGATAACGGCTACAAATGTCTGCATTTATACATGACACATTTCTCTTTGCCATGACCACTCAGCTGTTTTGAGTGCCAGCGCCTTTCCATTCATCTATTCTGTGTACAAAAAAAATAAAAAAAATAAAAAGAGGATTCTGATCTGAGTCACTTCACTGAAGGAAGTGGTGCATGAGTCACCTCAGCCTGGGACTGTGAGTGTAAGCGAGTTTAAATGGCTGCCTTTGCACATATGTTACTCCTGCAGTGCACTGGTGGAGGCCGCCGCCTCTCCACTGCCAACTGGGACGTCTCCAGAGTGACGGAGGCAGGTCGATGCGTAAATATCAGATGACGAGGCTCGGCGGCGAGGATCGGGCCGCTGCACACTCCCCTCGTGCGATGGCAGATGAATCGGGAGCCTGTTGACCCTCCTCATCGTCACCTGAATCGAGCCTGTGCTAAATCCATGTGAGACAGTTTGCTCTTGACTTCTTGCCATCACTCCACTCATCAAACAATTAGTCAACAAGTTGGGAACCAGTGGGTGTGGATGTTCGGGGAAGTGCTTTCATGAGTGGGGGAAGGCTATGAATATGAATAGCTTCCCATATGCCAGGCTTTCTGCACCTTACATGCACTTAACGGTTCGCATTTCATTTGCCGGCTCATTTCGAATGCAACGTCTCTGGCGGTGGAACACCTGGTCTTATTAGTTTAGTGCACAAATCCACACTCTGCCATCTGCAGCGGTTATGTCAGCACCCCAGTGGGGGGAACTATTCCCACTCCTACATCCCGGGGAATCAGTGATGTTTCGGCGGAAGAAAGATGGCTGAGGACGAAGGGGATGGGGCGGCTGAGAAATAAAGGAGATGAAGATTCCTGCGGTGAGGCGGGTTTGATTCTGTCGGAAGCCGGCGCTCCCACGAGGGGAGCGTCTGTGAGCGGCAGGGAGGGGGAGTGTGCAGAGAACCGACTCTTCTCTGGGCTTGTGGCTAATTATAAACCCAACAAGGAGAAGCCAGCTGTTCACATCCAGTGCACACCATTAGACTAATATCACACATTAATGGAATATTTGCTTAGCATCTTGGAAAGGGGGAAACCATCGCTGACTATAACTTAATTGATATTTAAAATGCTAAGTGAGGCCATCAGGTAATAGATTCGGTCTCGTTTCAACCGAACAAATTAAAGCGCCATCCAAAACATTTACTTCTCACCTGAACACATCACTCTCCGCAATCCTTCCCTCATTCTTTTGCCTCAGAACTCTAGATTTGTGGAAGTGAAGCCCTCAGTCGGAAGCCTCCGTGTCGTCTCAGTCCACAGCAGCAGGAATGGGAGTTTCCAAATACACTGAGGGCGCTGCTGAATATGACGCCCCCCCCCCCCCCCCCCCCCCCCCCCCCCCCCCCGTGATGATGGCGCCCCCCCGCCCCCGCCCCCCCCCCCCGCCCCCCAGCCCATGTTTGTTTAGCCAGACAATGCATTGATTAAAATCAGCCCATGTTGTTGTCTGTCCATGCAGATGGATTTTTTTTTTCAAACATACATTGATGCATGCCATTGATTTTGTATTTACATTCCTGGGTTACAGCGCGTCTGTGTTTGTGCAGCACTGATGTGTTCAGAGAACACACGTCTAATGATGCAGACCAGCAAACAAGTCACATGTCAGTTCACTACAGGAGCTTCCCAACGGTGCTCTGTGCCCTGTGCATGAGGCGGTAGTTGCTGATATCAAAGACAAGAGCTTAGAATAAGCTCTCATTTGTGTTAGGTTAAAGGTGTAGTATGCAGGATTAGTGTCAGCACAGCGCTGCTTTTTAGGAAAACCTTGCACACTGTACCTTTAGAGAGGTAATTGTCACTTTGAAAACCATAATCATTCTTTTTTTTTAAACTAGCTGGAGAGGCATTCAAATTAACAATCCCCCCCCCCCTTACTGTCTTGATGAGTAAAGATCACAGAAAATGATTTTGACAGGGAACGTTACGTTTCCGTTTATTATGTCATGTTGTTATGTTTGTTGACCTTTGGGCAAAGAGCTGGAGACTCACACTGCAAGGACCACATCCGGACCTGACATGTAGGTCTTAAGATCCGGGTGCTCCAGGTAACTTGTCAAGTTGGAATACGCTCTCACAGAGAAACGAGCCTATAAGTGCATGGCTTTGTTCTGCGATGTCGAAGGCATGGGTGAATGGAGGCCTGTTCATTCGGGTGCAGGGGCTTTGCAAGGCTGTCTCTCTCCACAGATTCAGGTCTGGGTCTCGGGAGGTTACGGGAGAGAGAATCCACCCAGAACGACGACAAAGCTGCGGAAGAGGTGGCAGTGGATCAAGAAGGTTGATCGTTAATGACAGCGTAGGTTAATCAAATGTTTTGTTTTCTCATTAAAGGTGTTAACGCTTTCTGCAACATCAGAGGTGCGATTCTTCTCCTGTGACAGCGAAGTTCACATCCCCAGGGGTTCGGGTGTAATTGCAGATGATTACCGCCGAATACATTCTGCTCATGGCAGACACCCCTTGACAACCTTTGTGTCAATCAATCTAATTGGCTGCCGAACACCGGGAAACGCTACAGCTCCCCTGGTGCCGTGTGAAGCATTGTGGAATCTGAGGAGGTTCCTGCCGTCACAGATCATATCATTGTGTAAAACCAAGTCAAAGCAGTGATTATCAGGACTCCTCCCCGAGCAGCGCTGCTGCTCAACCTGCACACTAAGCGGATGTGGTGTCATCTGTGCGCAGGGATGTAATTGATCATCTCAAGGGATCAGAACGAGGCCACGCCCACACATTACATAAACATCAGGAGATAAGAGCCACACTATCACCTCTTTCACATCTAAATTCTGAATCCCGCGTGAACCTGCTAATAACCTCTGTTAGCGTCACCAGTGCGTCAAGTCTGACGTCACCAAACATGCGGGAAGGCGCAAGCTAGCACTGGGGAGCTCGATGTTGCCTCAGTGACCAGGTTACTATGGTAACCTGCGACATAATCCTCACCTCAAATCAGAGGCTCCCTCCCCTTGGTCTCATGCGTGATCCAAGCAATGACTGTACCAATAATTACTTTCACTGCAAACATTCATGGCTGAGCTAACACGCTAAAGGCTGGAGGAGGCATTCAGAAAGAGATGATGATATGTAAATTTACATATATATATATATATATACATATAAAATCAATGCATCCAGATTTTATGTTCTCATACACGCAGGTTGTTATGAGTAAATGATAATCAGACACATTCCCATTGCAGTAATACTCTATTTGTAATTTGGTATGAGTGCCTTTTTATCCAAATGCATTCAATTGGGCTCATTAAGAAACTTCACTAATGAAACCGCGAGTCTCCAAAATGGTTTCATCACATCATCTTACAAGATACATATGAATATTTTATACGAATTCTTGAAAGGCCTCTGCAACATGGAAGCTATCCAAGCCACTGAAGCTCATTCTTAAGATGAATTTCATTAAGAATGAGTTAATGTACATTGTGTTGAGTCATTAACCACAGCGTGATTGTATCTTTAATTTGCTGAAAGATGAACTGTAGCAGGGTGAACACATCCGCGCGACAAAGTGGATGGAGGAAGAGGTAAATTAGGCCTGATGGCTCAGAATCGTACGAGGCCAACTCCTGAACAAGAGCTGGAAATGACTCTGAAGTCGATGGGACACGAGTGACACGTTTTATTCTTGTGTCATTTTACAAGACAAACTGGAGACGGCAAGCCACAGTCTGTCACTCATACCCGACCAAACACCGATTTTATTCCTGGTAAACAATCTGCTGCTGTGGATGCCAGTGTTCATGAGAGTGAGTCACACGCTATGTGTACATGGCAGAATGTGTTCTCGTCATATAAAGCTACTCCATTATGTTAATTTGTTTTGAAATGCCACTTTGTTATCGCTGCCATATCAAAACGATGAACATAGGAAACAGTCTCCTGCTGTTAAACACATGTCCATCATTATCTAGGCCAATGTAAACAAGCCAGGGCAGGGAGCCTGCAATGATATAGGGATTAAATCAAAAAGAATGGCATTTTAAGACAAAACATCTTCAAACCATCCATCAATGGGTTCATAGCATATCACAGAAAAATACAGAAAAAACAAATAAACAAACCATTGAAACATTACTTTAAAGAGGCAGTGTGTAAGACCTCTAGTGGTAAAGTTGCACGTTTTATCCGAGAATAAAATAAAAGAATAAAAGGGACTTTAACCATCACCAGCCAAACAAAGGCCAAAACACTGAACTATTCCTTTAAACCGTCCGATATTACAAATGGATGCGCGTTGCTCTAATTACTGTCATAACACGAAGAGGAACCGTTCATACATTTGAATACTGTTCAGGAGCACTTTGTAAATCTCTCGTCCTCGTACCATCCTTGCTGCACTCTGCCATTGTCAGGTATTTCTATTCATTCACGCGTTCACTTATTTATTCATGCACCTTAGTCACACATTACAAAGTAATGTCCAGTATATTACATTTGATTCATGTGCCAAATTGTCCCTTCCGGCCGCGCTCTCTCTCTCTCTCTCTCTCCACTTCAGCTCTATTTGCATGTCTAAAGCAGAAGAGTCATTAAGAAGCAACCAACCACGGCAAGACGGCCTCCGAGCTCAGCGCCTCCCGGAGCTGCTGAAGCATCGTCAGCTGCAGGAGGAGGCGAATCAGAGTTTCTCTACAGGTTCCCCCGAGGAAGCAGGAGAGAGCTCTTATTCTAACTCGGTGGAAAATGCCAGCGCCCACGGGGGCACCGTTACACACACAGCTGGGATAATAAGTATCACAGGGAGACTGGCCATCCACCACCAGACTGAGACCAGAGTGTGGATTTCTCCTCCGTTCACCGCTGCCAACGCCAGCGCTGAGTCATTCCAAAAAAATAAATAAATAAAAGCAGATGAATCTCTCTGCCCTCTTTGCTTTAGAGGGGCTATTTGATAGTCTGAATCAGTGTGCCATGTAATACAGGATGTGGTTTATGGGACCACAGGGGGAAGCGGATGGGGTGAAGCAGTGTGAGGCTGTGGAGTGTATTGTCTCGGAGGGTCGGACTGAATTGGAACTCTTCTGGTGCGCAAGCTGCGCGGCACACAGGCGGCGGAGAGTTTCTGGTTCGAAGTTAATACACCGGCTTGGACCGTTTTACACACCGCTTGTTTTTTATATACGTTATCAAAGGCAAAATAACAACAGCAAAACAAAAGCACACGTCTGTGAAGGTTTCTCTCCAACTCTGCAAATGTGTATGTGTGTGTGTTTGGACAACGGTGATGACATGTCAGCCCAAATTCTTGCCTTTTCCATGTTAGTGGATGGGATGTGGACTAAACTGGTATGTTACAGTGATGTCACATGTCATTTGTATTTCACACACACACACACACACACACACACACACACACACACACACACACACACACACAGATAAAAAGGTTGGGTGATAAAGGTGATAAAAATGGTTTAGACATAAGTCAAACTGTCTGATGTCTAGTTTCATGTATACTTTATATATGTACACGTCATATATGTTTTTTTTAACTCATATGCTTCATAAACAATATATGTTCATATAGTTTGCATATGCTGTATCCTGCCTCTCACTGTATGTGATGGGCTGCAAAGCCCTCAAATGGCAAGTGATCTGAAAAATGAATGGATGGATCAAATGTGGCAATAAATCAATCAAACGATATCCTTTGCCTTCTCAGAATACTTTCACAAGTGCCTTAAGCTGTGATGGGTCATCACACAAACATACACAAGTTTCCACAATGCGAACTGAGTTCTAATAAAGTCAGCGCAATAAATCATTTCACTGACTCCGAGCAGGTTCTGCAGCATGTTCCTCTGAGTTGTGAGTGGCTCAGCCAGAGAGACGTGGATTCACATTGTTACAGAGTGAAAGCAGCAGAGGGATTGCAGGAGCTCAAGCCAGAGGATTACAATTGTCACAGTAAAATTGTACCACTAGTGTTAATTTAAAGGCAGGAGCAGAATACTTAGCGAGAGCTGAACGCTGTTAAAACCAGAGAAATGACATTAACACAAAGCCCTCCGTCCACACAAAGGTCTGGATTCACCTGAGGCCTCTTCCTCTCTCCCTACGATCCGCCTCCTCTCCCTCTTCTCTCTGACATGAATGGCTGTGACCAAACATAATGCCAGCAGGCTTTACATGCAGCCCTAATGGGTAAACCATTACAAGCATTATGACGTTCGCTGTAGACCCTGCGAATGCATTGCTGCAGGAGAATGGAGGTGATGAAGCGTGGGGGGGTGGGGGGGGGGGTGCGCGGAGGGAGGAGGGGGGGCGGGGGGGGAGGGGGAGGACATGGGGAGGAGAGAGGAGTGCAAGCTCACTCTCCATTAGCTGATTGAATTGGAACCCGGTGCTGTTAGCTGGCGATCGTTCGCCTCACATCAAACACAACTGGAGATGGAAACATCTCCGTCAGCATGAGAGTGTATTGTCCCACCGGCGGAGCTACTTCACCACCTGGCACTGAAGAGGCGCCTCGTCTGTTAATAGAAGTGGCTGCTCGAGTACATTTCTCTGTTCCCGTGTTGTTCGGTATCATCCGCCCCGTGTTTTTCATGAGCCGGAGTGAAGGCCTAATGGACCGTGGCGTGTTGGAGTGGCTGGCCCGGCTGTCTCCGTTAGCAACACGTCTCATATTAGGACCCAACATTTGCTCAAGTGCAACGTCAGATTGAATAAATGATATACTTGTTATGTGGGGCTCCGTCGCGGTGGGGCGGCGTGAGAGGGGGGAGGAAGATGAGAGGCTTTTCAAACCCTAAGTGTTCCCTTCTCTTTGGAACCAGGTCAACGGACAAGACGTTTCTCTGTGTGTGTGTGTGTGTGTGTGTGTGTGTGTGTGTGTGTGTGTGTGTGTGTGTGTGTGTGTGTGTGTGTGTGTGTGTGTGTGTATACAGAGAGGAGCTGCATACTCACAGTGGAGTGCAACCTGGAAAGTTAGATTCCTGGGTGCAGATGCATGTTCAAGCGGAGGACACGTTATTGACTTTTCATGTCTGACAGGTTATACATCTGAAGTGAACTGAGGAGGAACCGACGTCGCGCGAAGAAGTGACAAGGCCAGAATGCAGCCCACTCATGACGTGAGGCAAGAAAAGTCTCACTGATTCCAAATGACGGGAGAGAGGCGGTCGACGTTGGAGGAGATTAAGCCGAGATGTGAGAGTGAACTAAAAATACATCCTTCCTCAGCTCTGCAGTCGGTTGGGGGGAGAAAAGTTGACAGAGCGACCTCCCTTTGCCCTCGTGTCTCGCTCCTAAATGTTTCCGCTGACGCAGTAATTATGCACTTTGCGAGTGTTACCGAGAGTTTGACAAAACCCTGATTGCCACAGGTTTTGTTGTGATTGCGGCTTCACCACAGCATCTGCATCTCAAACACCTGCTGTCTTTCACTCAATCCCTGGGTCGTGGCTGCCGCTGACATGTTCCGTGCAACATGGAACTTAGCGCTGCACCCGAACGACTTAGCGCTGCACCCAAACCCTATGTTATGGCTAATGCATTTTTTGTTTTTGTTTTTGTTTTTTGATCTTGGGAAAATAATTTGAGGCTCAGACAGGAGCCGGCTGCTTTGGAAGTCACCGAGCCTGATGCCACATTAACATGACAAATGTTAGACGGGAGCTTTTTGCAGAGAGGAGGTCGAGCATATGCCTGTGCATTAATGAGCAAGAGGGCACCACAACAACATAGAGCAGCAACTTTCACATCTCAGATGGCACGGACCTTTTAACCTTCTGGCAGTTTCTCATTATGTCAGTGGGGATAATGAGGGGGGAATTACTGCAGGGACGGTGCAAGCAGTGCTGCAACAAGGGAGGCAGGGCAGGAAACCACCTGGAGCCCTGAGCTGGGGCCGGGCTCCAGAGAGGTTAGTTGGTTATGTCAGTTCACAGCCACAACCATTTTCTGAGAGCCTCCTTAAATTCTTTGATAGGCTGGAAACTGCAGCGGTAACAAGGTCTGGAACCCTGTGCTGAGGCCACATCGGGGTTGTGGGCCGGGTAAGGTAATCATACGATGTCACTGGGGCAGGTTGAGGTCTGAGGGAGTTTGAGTCGTCGTCCTTAAAGCGGAGAATCGGTTCGGTCTGTTCCAGTCTTTCCTCCCATCCCTGTTCTGCATGATGAAGTGTCCTAGGACAAGACCCTGAACCCTGCAAAATGTTGCAGATAGATGCCAATGAATATGAGCCCAAAGTGACGCACTGCTAACCTTTGCAAATGTGGCTCGAATATCCAAAACAAATGTGGGTCAATGTAGAGTGGTTTCGATGTGAACCTCAAGGGGCTCATGTGGCAAATGGTGAGCACAACTCAAATGCCATGAGGCATATTCAGGCCAAGGGGCCGGCTGTGGTAGAGGGACGGCTCTGGTTAAAGGGTTCGATGAGTTATCCAGAGGGTCAGATGTTCGATGGCACGCAGAGGTATCCTTGGGCAAAACATTCACCCCATGTATGCCTCCTTCACGCCCAATGGCACTTTAGTAGAAGAACCAACTGCCACCTGATCTCAAATAAGTGTTTGACAACGCAACGAAACATTCAGGCCACTTTTGGTTGGTCCTGCTTCTGGACCACCAAAGTGTCACTGCTCCGAGCAGCATAGGGGCCTGATGTGGTCAAACGAATCTGCACAGGAACGATTCTTTGGATCCATCTACTTTCCTACTGAAAACTCTCTCTCTCTCTCTGAAAACTCTAGAGGACTCTGTGCTACGCTGCAACCACGTCGGTTTCCTTCAACATAGTTCTCCGTCAGGTGGAACCCGCTGAGGAAGATGCACGTGCATGAGTCTTGGTGGGATTTGACCCTCCACGATGGGTCAAACATGCAGCGGCTGGGCAGAGTCATTCGTAATGCTGAGTTCCCCCTGAGGCTGACAGGTGCTTCAAGTGAAGGAGCTCGAGTAAAGAAAAAGAGGTGCAGGTTTTTAATCATTCCTTAGATCAAGGTCGCAGACATCAGGTAAACGTGGACCAGCCAGGCTGTAAGGTTGCTGTTGATAAGAGGCGGACGATCCCTCGTGGGAATAGCTAATGACGTGAGAGGTCTGTTGGGCCCCACTCCGTCATCGGTGCTCAGACTGGAGACATAGGGAGGCAGTGTCCCCTACGGGCTGCCATCTGTAAAGCGAAGCAAAGATGCCGCTCTGCAAAAGCCGTGATGGATTTTTTTCCCCCCCTTCCCTGTTGTGTTGTACCGACTGACGAGACAGAGACGGAGAGAGAGAGAGAGAAAGAGAGAGAGAGAGAGAGAAAGAACTGTGGTGTTTGAGTTGCAGTGCAGAATACAAATGGGCTCTCTTGTTAAACTGCACTGCAATTAATGAGTGACTCAGTGGATTCATGCTGCAGGTCTTGAGTGTGTGCATGTGTGCATGCCTGTGTGTGTGTGTGGGGGGGGGTGGGGGGGGGGGCGGGGGGGGGGGGGGGGGGGGGGGGGACACTCCTGGCTGGCACGACATGCACAGGAAAAGGAAATGCACGTGTGACTGTGTTGACCTACCTCCATGTCCAGTTCAGCCAGCTGCTCCATTAGGGGGAAACCATTCCTCCCTTTTTGTTTGTTTGCTTGTTTGTTTGTTTGTTTGTTGTTGTGGCCTTTTGCTCTTGTGGCAGCTGCTGCAGAGAGACAGTGCTGTCCTCGGATGGTGGGATGTGAGCAATTGTTGTGTCTGTGAGTGAGTGACCGAGGGAGGAGGAGGAGGAGGAGGAGGAGGAGGAGGGTGATGGGAGGAGGAGGGGGAGGGGGAGGGGGAGGGAGGAGGAGGAGGAGGAGGAGGAGGGGCGCGCTGCTGAGCTCGGCGCAGGACGCAGGAGACAGTCGCTCTCCAAGGTGCTGAAAGTCGGTGCGCTCCCTCCTCGGTCTCTCCTCTGCTGGCGACGGATGCGACCGAAAACGAGCCTCCTCCGGAGACCGATGCCTCCCTGATGCTTTGATCCCTTCTGCTCTTTAACTTCCACGCGTCAGGATTTTTGTGGTGTTTTATTTTTTTTGTTTTTTTTGTTTTTTTAAACCCTGGTATTCCTCCTGCACCCGCTGGATGTACTGGCTCCATGCACACATCATGCGCACCAGCCCTGACTAACATCCACCTGCAGTCGTTTTTTTTTGTGGGTGGGTGTGGGCGTGGGGGGGGGGGGCGGGGGGGGGGGACTGGACG
>JAFBJT010107996.1:16202-53319 GCA_016785325.1 Chascanopsetta lugubris | reverse complement strand
TCTCCTCTCCCCCCCCGCCCCCGTCCTCCTGCTGGCCCTGCGCGCCGCGGCCCCGCCCTCGGCGGGGGGCCCCGAGGCGGACTACGGCGCCGACGAGGCGGAGCGCGGCGCCGGCGACAACATCGTGTTCGACGACTACCGGGGGAAGGGCTGCGTGGACGACAGCGGCTTCGTCTACAAACTGGCGGAGCGCTTCTACCCGGGCCACTCGAACTGTCCGTGCGTGTGCACGGAGGACGGGCCCGTGTGCGACCAGCCCGAGTGCCCCAAACTGCACCCCAAGTGCACCAAAGTGGAACACAATGGATGCTGCCCCGAGTGCAAGGAGGTTAAAAACTTTTGCGAGTACCGAGGGAAAACGTACAAGATCCTGGAGGAATTCAAGGTAAGATGTGGTCTGTTTTGATAAGCGAAACAAAGTAGCCCCCCCGCCCCTGCCCGCCCCCCCAACACTGTGGTTTCCATTACGCACTGCTCCACCGGAGGAGCCCCTGTTGTGTTTCGGGTCATTCGAAGTCAGCTGATCTGCTGCTGATGAGCTGGTGTCATTAAGTGTGTGGACGTCACCACAACAAGCACCGTGCACCTGCTGGGTTACTGTGTTCCTCTCCAATCATGTTGGGAATGAGTCATGTCCAATGACAGGTGAACACGAGCAAGGTGTGACGTCACGGTGCAGGCAGCAGTGTGCCCTCTCCACAACGCTGGATTTAGTGTGCACAGCTCATTACACTCTAATCAATGATCACACATAGATGTGTAGGAAGGTACAGACTATTACATGTTGACATTTCTCATAGTGCCACATGTTTTTCATGGTCTTCGGTTGCCAGATCTGTTTTTTTCAAGGATGATCTATAATCTATATATCACCCTGTCTGGAGCTACACTCCACAAACACACACACACACACACTCACTCACTCACACACACACACACGCGCGCGCGCAAAACCCTACACGCACACTCTTGCAGCAAAACAATCCCCATCTCTTGGGCTTCCCTACGCCTTTATGCCATTTGAGCGTCCGGTTGCTCTATGGGTCAACCAACAACTGTGATTCAGTGTTATTAACTGTTCTCAGTGAGTGAGGCCAACATCCCATCTGTGGAACTGATCTGTATTTACAATCAACTCTGTTCAGCGTTGGAAATGGGATGGAGCTGAGTTGCAGCAGAGCCCAGAGCAGTAGCTCACGTTCTAATGAATTTGCTTAACGAAATGCTGACAGAGCACGTTGTGGGTCGACCCCTGGCTAGTTTGCAAGAAAGTGGCAAAAGTCATTCTTTTTCGCACTGTCAACAAAAGCCACAAATTGAACTGGATGCACTTGTAATTGCACTTCACTGGGCCCTTCCTCGGTCGCTTGCTGCCCTCACATCGCATGAGAACCAGTCCAACAGATTCGATGGAAGAACCGCGGCGAAACCCATCATCCGTCATAACAGTGACAAAGTGAGGAACATGAGGTAAATGAAAGTACTTGGCTGCCTCGCTGCTCTGACAGTCTGTTGACAGCGGTGATCTTTATCATATGTAGCCTTTAAAAAAAAAAAATCCATGAGTCACCTCTGCAGTGACGTTGACCAGCAGTGGTGAGCCCATTGTCATTTGTTCTTGGCGTGCTTCAGCAAAAGCATCGTGAAAATGTGTTTATTGGCAAAGGGCATAAAGATGGCTGCCTCCCAGAGTAAACACACCCCCCCTCCTCCCCCTCCTCCCCCTCCTCCCCCTCCCCCTCCTCCAAGTGGACACCGAGTCACCACTGGGAGATCTGGCTCTGCCCCCTTCTCCACCCCTCAGCCAAGGGAGCGTCATCCCTCACCCATCAGACCAGCGTCTCGGAGGCCGCACGACAGAGGCGCCTGATTAGAAATGACACAACTACAGTCTGTGTTTAAACTGCCGCTGCCCGTCGGGGGAACTTCATCGAAATCCGCAGCAAGCGAATTGGGCGCCGGAAGTGATTGAAATATCAAATGGCTGAAAACAACGGAGCACGTGAAGCTCTTTGTTTTCACGCCGGCATCAACAGCAGCCATTGTAATCGCGTCAGTCAAATGCAATAATGGGAATTTAATGACATCATCTCAGGCGCACGGCTGAATTGATAGCCTGTAATTACATGTAATGACATGATGCCATGCGTTGGACACCTGTAGGGACACTCAGGTTGTTAGATAACCTGCACCGTCAAAACAAAGCTTTGTTCAAAGACCGCAGGCGCCATCCATTAGCTCAGACGCATCAGAACACAGATCACCGCGGAGAGGCAGATAAACAAACACCGCTTTTACTGGTGTCAAAAATTGGAAGCAGGGACCAGTGGCGGCGCCGCGAGCGATGGCTTCTTCCAATTAGGATAATTCATCCATGTAGATGTGTCACTGAACGCGAGCCGCTCTCCGTGGCCGTGCAGCCGTTTTGAAACGACACCTGTTCCAAGCAAAGAGCCGCTCATTGTCAGCAGGCTAAAGTTAGAGAGGCGGCGGGAGCAGCAGTTGTTAGCGACTGCGTTTCCAGAACCAAAGGGACGAGTGAATATAAACTATCAAAAGATCCTCAGAGATAAAGCATCAATCACCGGCAGATTATCGAGGATTCGATGTAACTGCCGGACATCGAACGCACATCAAATAAACAGAACCGTTATCGGAGTCTGCACATTCACAAACAACGTCAGACCCTGAAACAGGCTCTTTGCGGCACGTTTCACTTCGTGCAAAATAAGTTTGGTTTCATGTTCCACAGGTTTTGGACTTTGTTTCGTCGACTGTGCAAGGTACAAACTCAGCGTGTGGCTTCGACTGACTGAACAATTCAAACTGAGCAATTAGCACAAGGACATTCTTGGAGTTGGAGTTAAAATAACATTTCAACACCAAACTTTATTCTCACACTTTCATTCAGCAGATGCTTTTATCCAAAGTGACACACATCTGAGGGTGGATGGAGGGACTGGGAATCGAACTCACCGCCTAATCGCACGATCCACCACTGAGCCACACCCACCTCACCGAATACTTATCAGACTTGATCTCTGACGAGTGAAGGAGCTCAACACTAAAGTAGCATCACCTCATAAATCCATTATGTTGAGTGTAAACAACAATTGCCACAAACATCCAACAGCGACAGCAGCGTTAGTACGCATGTGAAGTCATTTGTGCATTTGTGTTGAAGGTACATTGTGTGGAATAAAGTGACATCTAGTGGTGAAGTTACATGTTGCATGAGGTAGAACCTCTGACGACCTTCAGTTATCAGTCAAACTAAACAGCTCTTTAGTTTGTTGTTTCTTCTGTAAAAACATGGCTGCCTCCACAGAGAGGACACACTTCTGATGTAAATATAAAGGGGCTATTTTAATCGTTGGCGCAGGCGAGATGATAATACACACGGAAAAGAAACATCTGTGTGCTCAAAGTATTTTGTATTCCATGTCTGCCAAAAGATCAATGTCACCAAACACTTGCAGATGTTGACATTTACCATCTCTCAGTTTAAAAGTCAATTACAAGAAATATTGATCAGTGCATGTTAAAAATTCCTAATTATGGTTATAGATGAAAGTGAACCCCGTGCTGTCTCTGTGAAGGAGAATCCTGCTTTGTTTTATGAATTTCACCAAACGAACGGCATCACAGTCCGACGGCGATATACACAACCTGTCATCACACACATCCCGTTCTCCTGTAGCCACGACCTCACTGCAGCTTTGAATATATTCCTGTTTTACAGTTTAACTCTAACCCAAGTGCACTTTGACTTGATTAAGTTATTCGCTGTGCGGGGAAACGCTGACATGTCATGTCACTTGTTGTATGTTTGTTCAGTTTGCATAATGACTGCACAGCCAGGCCTTCTGCTGGGAATCACTCCAACATGTCTCTCACACACACACACACACACACACACACACACACACACACACACGCACACACACACACACACACACCTGTGATTATTAGCGTGTCATGTCACTGAGGCAAATTGAAACAGGCAGGGGGCTGCTCTGTGAGCTCAGCCATATAAGAAGCAGGGGAGCCTCATGATGAACCACTGCGCTGCAGTTTATCCGGGGAAATCAAGGTTTTTTTTGATGATTCCGGTAAAAAAATAAATAAAACGTACAACAAATCAGAGTGGCAACTGTTCAAAAATACAGTTTGTAGTATTCAGTGCCATCGATTTGTGATGTTACACTAGAATTGCCCTGACTCATCTTTCCCACGCACATAAGAGAACCTATGTTAGCCCTCAGCTCTCATTGGAATTGAGTTTGTCCATTCAGGGCTCCTGTAAACACATGGTGGTGCAACACGGTGACCTCCCTGGAGAGAGGACCGGCTCGAAACGTAAACATGTAAAGATCATTCGAGCGTAGCAACAAATACAATCCAACATTCAGGTGATGCGACATCCATCAAGGCATCAGAATGGAAGGTCACTTCCACAGAACATTGTATTAGATAATAGGATTGAAGTTTAATCAACTAATGGGGTCTAATAACCCTATAAGACAGCTTAATAGTGATAATGCCATTAGTGGATTAATTGATTCATCAATCAATAAAGAAGTGAACTAATTATATTCACATTCATCACTGTAATTAATCCCATACAACTGCCAAACACCTCTGGAACTCGTCAGATCCCGGCTGTCATCGTTGTTTGCATTATGCTCAGTAGCACGTCTCCGGGGGATTAAAGATAATATAGAAAAAAACATCAAAAAGATTGAATGCAAAAAATAACTGTGAGCTGCAGCCCCACATTAAGTACCAGTATATTAGCATGTGCCGGGTCAGCATATTTAAAACGGACATTTTTAACCCGCACTGACACTGACATGGCTGCATATTAGCCAGCATCAGGCAGCCGTGCATTGAGATGCAGGGCCACAAATTTTGCCAGGGCTGCTGTGTGTGCATGCACCGTGCAGTTTAATGCGAGATCAAGTCCATCAATAGTGCACCTCACCCTCATGCTAACCTTGACGACGGGCCTCCGGGAGGTAAGGGCATTTGTTCAGACTCCGGGGAGAGGAGGGGAAAAAAAGAAAAAAAGAAAAAAGAAGAGAGATTCATTTGCTCTGGGTGATTATCTCGGTGACACGAGGAGAGATGATGGCCGCCACCCACCATCGACCACTCTCATATGTTTGTGCCCGCCCAACATGGAGGTTGAGTCTCCTCAGCGAGGACATGAAAGCGGTGGAACCCTGCCGTGTCCCAAGGAAATGAAAGGCTGTCAGCGCCTAGGATGCAGACCCCTGTTTAGAGATGCCGACAGTTTAACCTTTGCCAGTGGCCTCATTGGCATTTCCTTGCCTGTAATCACGCGGAATTGTGCAGATGGCTGTGTTTATGCTCGGTGTCAGATGACGGAGAAGGGGTGCAGGGAAACAGCATCTCAAATACAGGTAACAGAAATGTGGGGGTGTCATCGCCTGGCTGTTGGAATCATTCATTGAGCTGAAAATCCCATTATGCAATAGGTCACTCGTTAAATCGCACGTAGGCAGAGTGGAGTGTCATCATCGTGCGAGTGGTAATGTGTGTCAATGCACTTCAGTGTCGGCTTCTCATTTAATACAAAAATCGCAGTTCATCGCTCCTCGTTTGTTTACTACGTAAAAATGACGCATTTTTACAAACAACTGGTGACGACCAAAGATCGAAACCAGGCCAACACAACAGAATTAAAGTCATTATCCCCACACTGCTGATATAGCAGTCGAGAAGAGAGATTGTGAGTTCTATGGTGCTGCCATTTGTGCGATTGTAGTTCACAGTCACATCTGCCGGCTGTTATCAATAAAAGAACCTCCCGCTGAGGCTGGACTGAGTTCAACAGAGGCAGGAGAATAGAATCGGGAGAGACAGGCTGAGCTCATGACTCGCCCTAGTGGCAAAAAAGCGATATGACAGGGTGGCTGGCGCAGCATTGTCTTCTGTTGAAATCTCTGTCAAGAAGTAAACAAACATCTTTGACATCTCAGGATATTTTATTTAAAGTTATTTCAAGGTCAAAAATGAACATGAGGCGTCAAACATGGTCGTGTCTCATGTAGCTTTCATAGATGTGTGTGTTGTGCTGCGTCGTAAGAGGAGACATACCGCTCACCTGCAGGGTTCCCCATCAGATGAGGGCGGGACCATCGAGCCCCCTGACCTCAGCGCAGCTGCAAACAAGAACCCGGAGACATAGGGTGAGTTCACATCCCAGGGCTGGGATGTGAACTCAAAAGTGCACAATCCCATCTGTGCTTCCTGCGACCCCTCCCCTAAGAAACGGATACAGAATTGAGAGAGGGGACGGGGGGGGGGGGGGGGGGGGGGGGGGGGGGGGGGACGGGGGGGGTAAAGGCAAACATCATATATCCCATTTAGAAACAACGTATGTTAAAGGTGCAGTGTGTACGATTTGTTGACATCTACAGGTGAAGATGCATGTTGTAGCCATCGCCTCACCCTCACCCTTCTGAACACGCAGGAGAATGCAGAAGAACCTATGGTCGACTTCAGTTGTCATTCAAACTCAAAAAATGTTTAGTGCGTCCACTCTGGGCTTCTGTCAAAACATGGCAGCTCCCGCGGAGAGTCGTAAATTGAGCAAAATCTTACACACTGTCCCTTTAATGGAATCATTGGGATGTAATGGCCAAAACGAGCAGCTCTTACCTTTTCTTGGAATCCCTGGCAGGTGTCCAACACCGTGCACTTTAAGGTGGAGGAGGAGAACTTTTTCGCTCTTCAACTCTCAGCAGGTGAAACAGTGTTTTCATACATTCGCTGTTTCCGCTGACTTTCGTCAGCTCAGGTCGGGTCAAGTCTTTGCTGGATTTATCGGTACCTTAATTATCAGAAGTACGATGGAGGCACACGTGCAGGCAATCACAGTAATTGATTGAAAGCAGCATGCATGTGCACACAACAGTAATTAGTGGCCCCGCGCTTCAGCGCTGACATGTTCTGTATGAGAGCAACGATTTCACAAATTGATTTTTTTTTCTATCCAATTTAGCAAAAGCAACAGGCGTCCTGATTATTCCAGATAACAACCAGGGATGAACTTTCCCCGAAAATACCTTTGCGGAAATATCATGTGTTTGTTTGCTTCTGTGTCTGTGTGTGTGTGTGTGTGTGTGTCTCTCTCTCTCTCTCTCTCTCTCTCTCTCTCTCTCTCCCCGGATTCCCTGACTGCCACCATCGCTTAAATATTGTCGCATGCAGTTTGACTGTCAATCCACTCCCGTCACTTCCATTATCCGCATGGGTGAGTCTCCCTCTGACCCCTGTCGTCCGACCCCCCGCTTTCTCACATTACTGTTTGCCCCAGCTGAAGGTTACTTGACTATTCATTGCTTCCCCTGCCCCTATCCCCTACATCCGTCTCGGGGCGAGACTGAAAGGCGTGACGGTAGATTCACTCAGAAGGCGGCGCTGATAAGACTGGCAGGGTGAGAGGTGAGAGAGGGAGAGCGACAGGAGAGGGTTGTTGTTTTTTTTCTCCCTCAGCCAAAACATCTGGTTGAATTTCAGCGCCGCTGCTCCGCTTTCCTTTTTTCGAACGAAACCCCCCACTGATCCTCCTCTTCGCAGACCTCCCACAAAGGGAGGCGCCGAGAGCGCCGGGCGCCACCGAGCACGCCGCTGTGCGTCTCGCACAAGTGCACGGGTTCTATATTCCACATTCCCATTTTTTTGAACCCGTGCGAAGGCGTCGGCAGGCTCTACCTGCTTCACTGGACGAGGAAGCGGATTAAAACCCCACAGTGAAATGTCACCTCAGATCGTGGCGTGATTTCCCTTTAAAGGCCAACGTGTGATGTGAATAAACGCCACCGTGTCCCAGCGCCGCTCCTCTTGTGCGTAGATAGCACGTGGAGGAGCGGGAAGCGGCGAGATCAAGAGAGAGTTATTGCGTGCAGCGTGTGTCTGGAAAGCAGCTGCAGCCGGTTTCTTGTCGATCCTGTGATAATAAAAAATGAATGCGAGAGCAAAAAAACAAAACAAAAATAAACAAGCCTCGTGTTGAGCCGCTTCTTGCTCACGTTTATTTTAAGCATCTCGGGCTTCGCCCCAAACCAAACATCCTTTACACCGAGTGAAATTTCAGTGAATCCACCGGCGGCGTCTTTCTTGAGATTTGCTGGGGAAAAAACAAACAAAATGGTTGAGCAGACGCCATCATGCTTCACTGATGTTGCTCTTTAAAGACGCCTGTGTGATGTTTAATCATCTCCCTCTCCATCTTATAAAGATAGTAAAATGCCTTATGGGCGAGAAGCGAAACGGCGTCTGTGCCAAACTAACTGTGTCTAATTGTCCTCATTTTTATGTTTTCAACTCGTTTCCCAGCTGCAATTTTGGCAGCTGATCAAATATGATGGAGATTTGGCGTTTGCTGGATCTCAACCATCCACTTAACTAATCGCCCTGCTTCTTCTGACGTCTGCTGCAAAGTGCTGCCTCGCCAACAAGAGAGGGACTGGCGCTTTTATTACGAGAGGACGCAGCACTGAGAGCATGTTTCACTGGGTTAGGAAATCAAAGTCACTTTTTAGTGCCAATGAGGGAATGAGTTCAGAAAATGTTCCGTCAGCCTGTGGTCCCTTATTATGAAGAATAAATAAATAAATAAATAAATAGAATAATTTAAATTGTAAATATATAATAATAATAATATCAAAAAATAAAATAAAATATCCAATGATAGAATCTAAAACATGTAAATAAATGCTATATAATTTGCATTACGCTTGAATGACCCAAGTGTCTTTTAATGACACATAAAATGCGTCGAAGGGGAGACTCGGCTCAACCACCACTAATGTGTAGCATCCACCCTCTTGATGCACAGCAGCCATTTTGTGGCAGAGCCAGTTAGAGGTGGAGAGAGACGGGGAATGACTTAAGCCAATCAGAAGTGAGGGATGATTTGGTGGCCAGGTGAAGAGAAAACCTGGTTGGGAATCTGGCCCCGGCACCGGGGACGACCCCCGATTCTGTCTGATGTCGGGGGGTCTTTGACCACCTCTGGGTCGGGACCTCGGTTGAACGTCTCACCCGAAGGACGAGTTGCACCTGCAACTCTTACCGGAACTGGAACCAGCAGTCTGGTAGTAGCCACATCCAGTTCGGGGCTGGCTTCACTGTCATGATAATTGTCTTTTTGATGGTGCTCATTGCACTTCCCTGCCACAGGTGTCACTATAAACAGCCCTTTTGGAAACGTCCCTCCTTTAAGTAGTATTTTGACCATGAGAGACATGGTTGTTTGTACTTTCAGAACATAAAGCTCTCTGATTGGCTCAGTCTGACTCCTCCACATGCCGCCTCTCTTGCTGCCTCCACAGAAGGAGCGGAGCTCTTTCAACATCTGAGAACCAGCCCATTTCTCATGCTTCTTGTTGCCAGGACTCTGCCACGCTCAGGTTTATCTCTCTCCATCTTATCAGCAGCATTAGAGGACAAGCCACGCAATTTATCCTCTGCATTCAGACTGCAGTGTTAGACGTTCCCTCTCGACTTGGCCTCCAGTCATATTTTTTGGTTTTGATGTAAAACAAGGAAAATAAATAGAGACGATGCTTTTCACATTGGGTGCGCTATGATCAGGGGGGTGGAAAGAGATGCACTTTATATTTTCTTTCAAAACAGAAGGAGTCGCATTCATTGTATGGCAACACAAACAAAAACCCCTCTTACTGTCTTAACTTCTTATTCACTAATGATAATATGTATATCATAATCTAATTCAACTGTATCCCACGCTCTGTATACAGACATGTGACTGAGGCCAGTGGGCGGAGCTATGCTGTGTGCGTGAAACCTCACTCCCCAGTGCCTCATGGGACATTCCAGTGATCAATGAAAGAGCTCATGGGCTTTAGCCTCCTCGAAAGCACAAGGGCCTCCCATGTCGGCGGCGGCTCACGTGGGATCTTTACAACACTGGCCACGCATGTACACAACCCTTCCACGCATTATCAACAGTGAGCAAACAGTTTTCCATGCATGCAGTGGCACAGCAACCAGATTTGGAAAAACTGCACATTAGTAAACAAATCCCGATCCGAGGGACTTAGAGTCGTGTTTGAGAATACAAAGGAAAAGGTTCGTCTCCATATTATAGTTGAGGTGTAAACAGAACAGACTGAAGCGGGGTTCCTCCTCCTGCTGCGCAGACTCAGGGTAATTACCTTTACACTGTTCAGGGGCATTGGCAAAAGGTTAAGGTCATCAAATGAAGAATCCATGCATGAGTCCAGATCACAAGAACTGCAGCGTGGCCCCAGTGCTGACGCTCAGCCCCCGTTTGTGTCAAGTAAATCAAATGGAATATATCCAGCCTGCATTTCCCTGGTTAAAGGTGCAGGGCGTAAGCTTTGGCAAATGAAAGAAATACAGTATAAATCAACTCTTCAAGTGTATCATCACCTAAATCTATGAATTGTTTTCATCGCCATACCCACTAAAGGTGCAGTGGGTAAGATTTGGGCCATTTTTGTCACTTCTATTGGTAGAAAGAAATATCATAAAACAATTACAAACTAACATTTTCACAATCACCTCAACCTCGTTTTGTTCCCATTACCCTTAAATTAGCCCATCATTGTATGTTTACATGAGGAGCGGGTCGTCTCTACGGGGGCCGCCATGTTTTTTGCAGTAAACGACCAGTAATGGGTACACTCCTGTATCACCCCTTGCACACATGCAGAGGACGGTCTGTTTACATGGTCAGCCTGGTGGCGACTGAGTGTACGGGGAGAGTTTCTGACCGCTTTAATTCACAGAAGTCGAGACATCGTCGATGAGGGTTTTTCTTAAAAGCCTTTAAGTGCAGCGTCTGCAGTGAGAGGATGTGTGTTTTTTTTTAATACTTCAGAAACCTCTATAAATATGCACCAGACACACGAAACAAGCAGAAGAGATCTATCTTCATTAACATCACTGAGAGCGTGAATCTTTAAAAGCGGAGACACGCAACAACACGGCCTTTTATATATCAGAGCAGAAACAAGTCCCAGAAGCTTCCGCACATGCACGCCGACTGCTCCTGCACTAACACATTTCCTTGTAGGAGGGCTGCTTTAACTCAATGTTTTTCTTTCGCCTTTATAAAAAATGTAAAAAAAATAAAATAAAAGTTGTTTTGAAGTTTTTATCCCACTGGACCCTTGTCCGACACATCCCATTAAGTGTATCTATCGCCCAGTTAAGGTTTTTAAATATTCCCACCACAAGGACGGAAAGTGGAGGAGAAGGAGTCGGAGCTTTTAGAGATTTGACCCAACGTACGCAGGAGACAGGACACAGCTTGAGCTCGCACGCTGAACCAACCGTTTGAGACTAAGTGGCAAAGGTGGTTGGTAAAACTGTCCAGAATTACCAATAATCCTTGATGTCTCTTAAAGGAAAAAACTGCATTATGAGCAATGGAATGATTGTTACGACTACAATTGTTCCACTTAACTGAAGTGCATTTGGCACAAGTGACGGAATAACGTGGACAATTAAATCACTCATTTCCAAGTTCATTCTCCAGGATTTAAAGTGACAGTCAAGCTTAGCCGTTTCCTTTGAGACACACAGATGAGGAGATAAACACAGGGATGTAGCCGCTCGCAGGTGAGCTCAGCTTTGCATAAAAAACCACAAAGCACAGAGCTTAACTTTAGACAGCACCGAGTTCATTTAAAGGTGCAGTGCGTAAGAGTTGGGATAAGGTGATATATCAGCAGACGTGGGACGTGAAGATAATACGGAGGTGTTTATGAAATGCTGTTTATATTTGCCTGTGACGAGCCCTCTCATGTCACAGGGGTGGGTCCTCTCCACGGAGGCTGCCATGTTGCGCCACCAAGATTGAGTAACCTGGGAATGGAAAATCCATTTTAGACAATAAACCGTTAATGTTTCAAATGAACAAAGTGAAAAACAACGTACCTGAGAACAGCTGCTCTGTCGGGTAACTTTGCCCCTCTCAGATTGTGAGAGAATATCTGCACATGTAATATATGTATTTCTCAAAATGGCCAACTATTCATTTAAAGGTACAGTATGTAGGACTGAGTGACATCTTGGGCTGATGGTCAATGTTGAAGTTGAGTAAGCCTCCTCTGACCCTTCCCTTCCAGGAATAAAGGAGAACGGAAGCCTTCAGTTATCATACAAACTCAAAAGATGTCTCCTCTATTCTGGGCTGCTGGAAAAATATGGTCGTGCAAAACGACGGCCTCCATATTCTAGAGTAATGTAAATGAAAAAAATCATATATACAGGTTATTATAGGCAAGGCCAGGCACGTTTACTTATACAGCATTATTTCATACACCGTGGCAACACACCGTGCTTCACACAAATCAAAGCAAGGGTCAGTACAAGATGATGCAAACAGTGGATGATGGGCAATAAAACCATGAGAACATTGGGCATGACAACAGTAAAAGATAAAAGCATAGGGTAAAAAGAATGATGAAGAAATCAAAATAGAATAATAAAAGTCCTTAGTCTACCACAGTAAGTAATAATGCTCCAAGGAAGCGCAGTTCAGTCTAGACTTCAAACTGGAAATGGTTGGAGCACTTTTGATGCCTGAACTTCAGGGCTGCTTCACCCGTAAGGACAGTCTCTTTGGAATAGATCCTTCTGTTGTGATCTGAGTGGTATGTACTGCTGAAACGTCTTCCACAGATACCTCGGCCCCATCCCATTAAGCCACTGGAAAACAAGCAGCAACGCTTTAAAGTCGACCCTGTAACTTGCTGGGAGGCAGTGGAGGGATTTCAGAACCGGTGGTCAGGTCTTTTTGTTTTTGTAAGAACTCTTGCTGCTGCATTTTGTATCGTTTGAAGCTGTTTAAGGGTCTTGTTAGGGAGGCCTGTGAACAGTCCATCGCAGTAATTAACCGTACTGGAAATAAATGCATGAATTAGTTTCTCCTTTTGATGTAAACCCCCTAAGTGTGGCAATGTTTTTGAGATGGTCGGGTGCTGATTTAGTAATTGCTTTCATGTGGCTGTTAAAATGTACATCACTGTCTATGAGGACAGCAAGATTTCTAATAGTATCCTTTGTTTTAAGTCCTTTTTTGTCAAGAATGGTGGCAATCCTATATCTTTCCTGCTTTTCATCAAATATTATTACTTCAGTTTTATCCTTTTTTAAGTTCTGAGACATCCAGTGGTTAATTTGCTCAGTGTAATGACGAAGAGATTGAAGAGGACCATAGTCATTAGGTGTGAAAGCTAAGTCAATTTGGGTGTCGAGATAATTATATCCACACTGCATGAAATTTTTAATTAAATTTACACACTAGACCTTTAATAAATGCAAATAGCTTCAATACACATTCTAACAGGCATGGAATGTATTGTACAGTTGTGTATAAAAGTAGCCATAGGAATGACATTCAAGTTATCTCAAACATCTGCTCACAGAAGTTAAGGTGATGTAAAAATGACAATGCTGCAACCTTTAAGATTTTTTCGATGACATAGCTGAAGTGTTTTGGTTGGTTGGACCTAGACATGAATTTACTTATCTACCAATATAATAATACTATTAAAAAAAAAGGCCCTGTGTACAACAGCAGGTCTCTGATAGAGGGAAGTCGGAGCATGGAGGCTCCTATAATGACAAAAGTGAGTGTGATGAGCAGAGAGGGGAAAAGTGACCCTTTGGAGATGTGGAAACAGTTCGTATGTTTCCACTCCGTGTAATTGCATTATGGTTCATGTTCCGGTCAGAGGAGTTTGAGACGGCGGAGTAAAGAAGGAGGCAGCAGTGGTGAGGAGAACTGCAACGCACTGATTTACATGTTGCAGAGGAGGTAGAATGAGCTTCTGAACTGTTTCCCGCGGCGGAACACGGCAAAATACTAAATATCACCAGCACCCCTTTATAGCCTGGTTATTTCTAGCCATTGGATTCACAGTCAGCCACAGGCCGGGTCTGTTGGCTTTGTGAATTATTCATTTGCTTGTTTCTTTGCTCGTCAAACCAGTGGGAGGTCCGAATAATAGAAATATTCTTAACTCTTTAATATTCTTAAAAACAAAACAGCAAATGAGCTAATACATGCATTTAGGAGCTGACTGTTTCCACAGCGGGCAAAGCAGGAGGCGACGTCCTGTAGAGCCTTTTGTTTTGTTTCTTTTGCTAAATCGTCTAACCTCGCATCGCTGTTTTCTCTCTGCCCACAGCCGTCGCCCTGCGAATGGTGCCGCTGCGAACCAAATAACGAGGTGCACTGCGTGGTGTCCGACTGCGCCGTCCCGGAGTGCGTGAACCCCGTGTACGAGCCGGAGCAGTGCTGCCCCATCTGTAAAAACGGTAAACACTCATCATCACCTCCTTCTTCCGGAATTCCACGCACATTCCTCGCGTGCGAGTCATTAAACTTTCATTCAACCGGAAACTTTATCCGCACCATCGCCATTCGATGGCCGCGCCTTCAGAGGATGAGGGTGTACTTGATGTTTTATGAATTAAAATGATTACCGTGGGCCCGTTGTACACTAATGAGCAGAACTAGTTTTAATTATAAATGACACACTAAGCAGAGCAAACACTAGCCCATTGATTAAAGGCAAGGTGGGCGGGACTAATGGGTCCTCCGAGAGTCCTTTCTCTCCCAGTGCCCCGGTGCCCTTGTCACAAATAGCCAATCACTAAATTAGAATTATGGGATTCCGATGGTTCATTGGTTATTTACAAGATGAGGTGGGAGACGCTCCAACAGCAACCATGTGGGAAACATGAAGCTTTACGACAAAGGCACTGTGGCCGTTTGTGCGCAGTCTGGTCCGGGCAGGGACGATCAACACAAACACGGGGCTGTGATGTCAAAACAGACTATTGCATTAAAGGTGCAGTGAGTAAGATTTGGTGACATCTGGAGGTGAAGCTGTATATTGTATCCACCTCCTCCCCCTCACCCTTCTGAGCATGCAGGGAGAATCTATGGTCGACTGCGGTTGTCATTAAAGCTCAGAAGATGTGTGGTATGTCCCAAAAAACATGGCAGCCTCCGTAGAGAGGACCCGCTCCTCATGTACATATACATTAATGGGCTCATTTAAGGGTAATGGGAACAAAATAAAACATTTGGGTGATTACAAATTCATGAAAATGTCCATATGTAATCGTTTTTGTAACATTTGTAGCAGTGACAAAAACTGCACCTTTAATTTATGTAGTATTTCTTTGTCTCTTTCTAATACTCACATCTAAGCTATAGATAATTGGAGGTGGAGGAGCTGGTTTTGTGATGAGAGGCTGACATGTGTAATATAGCAAGATCAACAGTGGGGAAACCAATGACAGTATCCCCTCTGAAAGACGGCAAAACACATTCTGTGAAATACCTTTCTATTACTCTCAGCGACGCTTGACCTATAAACATGAAGGAATTTAGAAAATTGGAGGCGAATACCGACCGGCCGCTTCACCACAACTTATTTTTTTTCTTTTCACACATCCGCCCATTTCCTTTTCATCCCTGTTGCTTTCTTCATTTCTGCACACACACACACACACACACCCAAACACGCTAACAAGGCTGCTGCATAAGCTGCTAGGAGAGAGCTAATCCAGGCTGACAGGACACAGTGACACCCTTGGCATTTCAGGGAAGGCCTGCCGTCCCTGGGCTCCCCACGGGCGCCTGGTCAGGCTCTGGCAGGCAGATAAGTCTGTATGGGGGTGGATGGCTGAGGCCTGTGTGTGGAGAGGACGATGAAGGAATGCTCTTTAGGTCTCATTTTTGGCTGAGGGACAGGGGACGTGTGAAAGGTGGCCATTTACGTATGTGCTCCGGTTAGATATGCAATCAGTGGGAAACAGGCAGACATTTGTCTTTTATCTCACCTGCTACAAGCCTGAGCCAAATAATGACGTGAAACAAGCACACGTTTTTTTTTGTGTTTTTTTTTTAGAATGCCGATTTGCTTTGCGCAGTGAATACGTCTTGCATACAGGGACAGATAACAAGGAAAAACCAAAAGGAAAGGGTGATTCAGTCAGCACACACTTGTCCAAGCAATTCCGCCAGATTAGGATTGTGTTTGTGCTGAACTGTAAATCGATTTGTTTTTATTGAAATAAAAAACATTAACATTTTTCTGCATAAGAATTCTCAACCTATGCAGTTGCAACACCAGTAGACAGAAAGATTGGCTTTGGTTTGTCTAGAATCAATCACCCTGAACGGCCACAGAGGGCGCTGCCGCTCAGTAATGCTCTTCATTTTAATTTCAATTGTCAGTTGCTCATTATTATCTTACAATTTAAGATGAGTGCTGGAAAAAAATGATCAATCTGTTATTTGTGGTTCAATGTTAGCATGTTACAAATATTTGAAATGTAAAGTATGCGGTGTGGAGATGTTGGTCATGTATTTACTTTGTGTGAGTTAGTGTGTCTGCAGGGTTCCTGGATGTTGCTCTGCGCATACATGTGCAGACAGACTCTGCTGAGTAGGCGTCTCCACGCAGTATTTACCAGTGTTAGAGTGCAGGTGAGAGGTCTCACCGAACCCACTCGATTCTGAGATGGTGGAAGAAAAGCTCGTGGGTTGTTTGTCTTTCAAAGTCAAAAAGTGAGGTTTCATTTTGCCGAGGGCTGAGATATTTACTGTGAGGAGAGAGGAACATGCCATTCATGTGTAAGACACTGCAACTCCTCTGGTTACTCTGGATCTCAACATGCATGGCTTCTGTGCCAGAGCTTTCCATCATACTCATGCTTTTCTAGTTATTCAGCTTCTTGGCGTTCCTTCCTACAAACAGCCACAGAGACTAGAAGGCGGCACAAGAGACGAGTCAGTGGGAGTTCTTATCTCTGAGCCTCATATTCAGCTCCTACCATCATAATGAACTCCACGTTGTAAAATGCATCAGGGGATACGTCTAATTATGCAGTTCACACGATGAACATGATAATGGGCAGCGTCTCCTCAGAATCAGATGAAACAATTTATAGGTCTGCCACCTCCCGTCACCCTCAGGGTTTGTCATTTAGATTACTGTGACAGACCAATCTGTGAGTCGGTGATTGACAGATTCTTTGGACGATATGTGAAGTTTTAAGCGAGCGCAGGTCCCTTCAAACCTCGAGGCAGTCGATTGTATTTGAGTCAAACAGACTTAAATTAGGCCGAAAATAGGCGTTCGCTCATTTAGTGTCCGTGGTGCGAGGGAGCGTTTGCTCAGGAGACGGTTTTGACACGGGACAAACATGTCCCGTTCTCTCGAACTTCTATCGGCCGTGAATTGATTGTTTGCTCGGACAGGTCGCAGCGTATCCCCCGAGTGGTGACAGGTAGCTGAAAGTGCCGTCCTTGTGGCTCTGGATCTATTTTGGCCGTAAACAATCACAGCCGGGCGAGCAGCAGCGCTCTCCGTCTACACACTCATCAACCTCCGCTGACTTTGTGGTAGAACCTGTGCCAGCTGTCCAGAGGCAGATCAATGAGAGTTCAGATCACTCTCAATGTCCCCCCCCCCCCCCCCCCCCCCCCCCAAAGTCCCCCCCCCCCCCCCCCCACAGCTCAGATCAAAGGGTTTTTATCAGGTCACAATATAAAGCGCGGGACTAATCCTGGCTGCTCCCGAGGATGGGGGAACTAGATAGCAACCAGCTTACTTTGTCTGTATCACATGGATAATTATAGCTTCCTGCACCTTAGTTCCACCCGGGCAATATCTGGAGTTATTGCCAACCCCGTCCGCCAGTATTAAACACTTGGTTAGGTCACATAAAAGTCATCATTTTGCTTAATTAGTGTAAATGCGTGGTCTGTCTATATCTCATTCTTTGAGTCGGTGGCTTCTTCAGGCGTTAGCCAAGACCAGAAAAGCCATAGTCATTTTCTGAACTGTGCCTTTTATGTATACAGCTAGATACTGGGTCTCATACATGTTCACAACGACAGGGCCATGTCTGGAGTGCTCGGATCTGAGGTCCAAGATGCAAGAAGCAGAGAATGTCATTTTTTTAACAGCACATTGACACTGGTATTTGGTCTGTTGCCAAAAGCTCCCACATCGCGATGTCAGCTTGGATAGACGTCAAGATTCAGGGGCTTTAGGTGTCTTTTACTTGTGGGGCACTTATTTTTCCAGTTGGATGTTTCGAGGTTTTTCATCCATCTTGTGGAAGGAATGACCAAGCCCCCCCCCCCCCCCCCCAAGCATGGACTTGCATAGGCTGTGGAGCATTTCCCACGCAAAAAAAAAAAATAGATCCCCTAAGGATGACTATTAGAGAAGGTCCAGAGATATGAGCAAAGGCAAAATTGGCATTGGTTGCTTTGCGTTGCCTTACATTGAGACCAGTATCACAGGTCAACACATCTATGTGCCCACAGCCAATCTCACAGTGACGGAACACCCCGTGACTCTGAGGATCATCTCACACTGAGCATGAAGACCACCGAGTAAAAGCAGAGTGACTTCTGGAGTGAGCCCAAACAGGCAGCTAGAACAGCTGATCCATGCTCCTTTATAACTTGGGAGGATATGCAAATGAGAGAAAAGTACAATAATGTGACTCCTTTAAAGACATTTCACCTCTTTTGAGAAGTAAAAGGTCTGAGAATCTTCAACACGTCCAGTTGAATTCATAATACTTTTACTACAAAAAAAAAAAAACATGACCTGAAAAAGGTAATGGTGTCATTCTGCTGGTGAACAGTGCAGTATTAGTCCTACTATAAACTACCGCAGGTAATTAGTCCCCAACCATCATCATCTATTACATTTTATGGACGTCACCTTTGCCCGTCCTACTGCGACAAGTCAAACTGTTCCCAATGAAAAAAAGAAATGTAATGAGCAGACATGCAAACAGCTGGCCCCAGTATCCCCAGAGCTTTCTGGGCCCCTCAGGTCGGCTAACCCCGCTGCTTCACATTAACACACTGCTAGCATTAGCTCCCACTAAATCAAATTCACTGGGCCACTAATGTCGATGAATATTAGCCATGAAAGCTAGTGTGTCTTCAAGAGTTATGAGACATACGAGTTTTTTATGGCCGCTCGTAGAACAGTCTTGGGTCTGGCAGGGATTTACAGAGCAGAGTACTGAGAGCAATCCAAAGTCACCGTCACACCAATTGAGCTGCTGATTGCTTCATTTAAATGATTAAAACTGGGGCGAGTTCCTGGCTCCTGTGTCTGAGGAGGCAGCAGGGAAAAAGATACACAACTCTCGCTTTGAGAGGTACCAATAGTTTTGTCTGGGTCTAGTCCAGATACTCTGACGTGTCTCAATCTGCGGAGTCTCTCGAACACGAGGGCAATGAGGTGTTCCAGTCAATCACACATTCAACGTTTCTAAATTGACAATGAAAAAGACATCAAAATGGCGAGATGCGATGCCTGAACCCTCATTTTCAGTTTCAGGGATGAATCAGATGTCATATTTATTTTCCTTGTCATTATTTTGAATGTCTGCACTGAGAATGTGGGCAAAGGAACTATAAGGAATAGCTAAGGAGTTCTGTGGCTCTCTCAGAGAGACTGAAGTGATTAACACCATCCTCCCTGCTGCCTCTCAAAGCAGCTTTCTCTCTCTCTCTCTCTCTCTCTCTCTCTCTCCTCCTCTGTACTCCAGCCTCTGTACTGCCAAGCCAGCGCCTGGCAGGCTTCTCTGCTCGTGGTGCATTAGGATGCAAAGCGCTCCATGTCGAGGGAGAAGGGGAGACTAACAAAAGCGCTTTAGTGTTGCAAAAACAAGCCCATTGGTGCATGCCCGTGAAAAGATCTGTACGTCTGCTCGGACTCCCCGAACTCCCTGCAGCTCTCCGCATCACTCCGCCATCCGTCTTTCTCAACCCTGCTTTCCCGTCTCTTTCTCCCCTCCCATGCGGCAGGTCCAAATTGCTTTGCTGGAACCACGATCATCCCGGCTGGAATCGAAGTAAAGGTGGACGACTGCACCATCTGTCGCTGCCACAACGGAGACTGGTGGAAGCCGGCGCAGTGCTGGCGGCGGGAATGCCTCAACGGCCAGTCGTTGTCATAGAGAGACTCCACCGGGGATGGTGGAAAAGCTCAGGCAAGGCCCTGCCGACGACTGCACCATTTTGTATGATTGACAGGGCAGGGAGCACAATTCCTACGTTCCCCGAGACGGCAGAGGACTGGGGGGGGGATGCACTCACCGAGCTTCACACGTAACAAATCCAGCCGCAGAGGAAGAAGACGGGACTTGTCTGGTGGCCGCTTCAACCCTCCGGTTTTAATCGTCCTGGTATATTTTCACACGTTGAATCGCTTGACTCGCTGCTCTCACACACAAGACGTTTCTAAGCTCCTGGAACTCTTTCCTAACCCGTGGCCATGTTGAATTGCTCATGTTAATTTCCGTATGTACGGATGTACATCATCGGCTTGTCTGTCTGCCACAATCACGCAGGTGTTGTAAAATTCCCACAGCAGGAAAAACAAAAACCGTAAGCACACTTCACAGCGCTGTTTGTTTTTGGATCCTTTCGGGTTGTTGACAGCACCGCTAACGTGTGTTTGAGTTTCACTGTTTCACTCAAAGAGCTTGTTTACAAATCGCACATCACACAAAGATGTTTGACTTCATGAGGTTTGATCACTATGGCAGGAGAGTCACCTTGAGGAGTTGGACGACGCTACTCTCGTTTTTCTTTTTATAAACCACTTGTAAAGCCACCGATACAGTGACTTTATTGATCATTGCACCACAGATTGGAGTCCTGCCTTTCTTTAGTAGCAGCACAGGAAGAGCACATGGAGTGAGTTGAAGGAGAGGAAACGACGGTGGCCAGCAAGCATGAAAAGCAGTTCTTAAAATTCAGTCGAGGGGCGGATAGAAGTTCCAACGCGTTCAATCAAAAACAAGTTTGGGCAGCCCCCTCCAGCTTAATTGTGGTTATTGTTTTCTCTCAGAAGTCCATATCCTCCCAAATATTCCCTCTCACTAACTGCTTGAACTTGTTATCAAAGCAATTAGCGAGCAGAGAGCAGGCCGCTTTAATTTCCCTTAATCACAGAGTATTCTGCGATAAATCATCCAGCTGCCGCTGCCGCAGCCTGCGCGCTGGGTACCACTCCACTCCACACACAGCGCCAGACAAAAGGAGGAAATCTGCATTGGTCTGAATGCTTTTAAGGAGCATTGGCATGCGTATTGTTTGCGAGAGATTGTTTGAAAGAGCCTCATTCATCCGTGGTCTCACAGGCACAGTGAGTTGATCTACAACCAGGAGAGCACTTCAACCTATAAAGCCTGTTAAGGTGTAAGCAGCGACATTGTCCCACTGCTGTGGATTACACAATCAAGTTTGAGTTACTCCAGATAAAACAACCTTTTCATTGCAAAGCCGTGGCCCGACCTTAGTAAACGTATTGTTTTAATATTTTCCCCCAGACCACAGTGGCCCTCAAGAGGTCCAGTCACAGAGAATCACCACCCACCCAGCGTCCAAGACATTTGGTTTTGGAGATGATAAATACTAGTCATTAATTCACAGGTGAAATCCAGAAAGCCTGTTCAATTCATCATGGGAGTTTATTCCATTTCCAGAAAACCCGCTCCTGTTAACCTTTTAGACCCTATTTCTGGGCGGTGATGGATGGGCTGCTTAATAGCAGCTCCCAACACAGTGTAATGAGACAGAAATGGACATAGGGATAAAGAGGCGGGCGAGTACAGAGCCTTATTACCGTAAAAGGCAGAAAAGACACATTTTTGGAAGGTGCTCAAAGCCTGCAAAGTCAGCAGCGTGGGCTTTAACGGCAGGCGACGGGCGGTGGAGGAATTACACGTGAAAGAACGTGGGTGTAGTCCAGTCCAAGGTGCGACAGTGGAGCTGAAGTCATTGTCATCATTAAGCTGCAGTGATTTAGTATCTTTCAGAGGGACAAGACAGAGCTCATCTATCTGACTTGAATTCTGCAGACTCATGAAACAAAACTGACGTCTCTGGTTTATCAATCACGGCGCAAAGCTCCAGACATTTTAGGGAATCATTAAAAAGGTGCTTCATTTATCTTAATTGCTTGAAATGCCACATAATTATTCACGGATGCCCCAAAAAAACTGTACTGAAATGACGAGGGTAGCAACAGCGGAGGAGAAAGGCAGAGTCATCTCTGCCACTGTTATGTCCCTTTGGCTCTGCTGTAGATTAAAGCATGGCCTTTGGCTTCATGCAGCAAGGACAGCCCAGACCTCTATAAGTGCTAGCGACTCTACTTCAGTTTATGTTATCGTTGACCATTTGACACCCCAGCAGCGTGAATAATGCAGGATGATAAAAGACAAGGACTGTTCAGTTACAGGCTGGAAATAGATGTAAATTCAGGAATGGCTGTAAAAGGGGCGTAAACCAGAGAATCACCAGGTGGGAGGTAAAGGTGCACGAGCAACTTGATCCTTGATGCTGTGACATTGTACTTTGTTTGCCACACTGCTATTTTCTTTAGAAGCCAAGGCTGCTCATTCCAGTTTCCCCAGCTGCTCTTATCAAGCCGATGCAAGAGGGAAGAGGGGGAAGGTGAACAGAAAGTCAAACCATCCACAACTAGTCAATGCTCAGCTGCTCTACTCACACAGGATTCAGGCTGCAGAGAGCGACGGGAAGACAAAATGCGACGATATCGAATCAGAGAAAAAGCATGATTTGAGATGCAGCCGTGTAGCCGGATGATACTGGTGCATGAAGTGCTCTGCGATACCACAACAATGGGTTTGATTCGCTATACAGATGTAATGAAAATGACTTTTATTGCCCTCATTGAGAACTAATGAGGACGAGCGTGGATGTAGATTAACACACAGTAGATGCATATTAAGCGCGGCGCCGGAGAGAGGAAGCTGTGCTTAAAAAATAATCAGGACGGCTGCTCATGAAGCGCACATGCATTTTAGAGCGAGAGAGAGAGAGAGAGAGCGGGAGGGAGGGCGAGCGAGCGAGCGAGCCTCTCCTTGGGCAAAGCAGAGGAAAATACATTTCTCCTTGCAAATGTGCGAAAGAGTTTCAAGGACAAATGAGCAGCGCACTCTGTCTTTGTTCAATTTCAGCCAAGAAACTTGAGCGTTCGTTTGTTTGTGAATGTCTTTTCAAATGACCCCATGTGTCACGCATCATTTCCACCGCAGGCTTGTACATGGGCATTTTGTAAAGACCACTCTTTCCACGAGACACCGACTTACTGTAGCTGGATACTAATGAAAGATTGTGTTTTCCTTTTCTCTTGGTTTATGTTTCTTTTCTCAGCAACAAAACTGTTACATAAAAGTGTGCCTGAACAACACGGAGTATTATCTGGAATAGGAAGAGAGAGAGAAACACTGTTATTATACAATCAATTGTATTCATTTGTGGGGCACCAAGGGTCTGTCCATGTGGCTCAGATGTCTTTACGGTATCATTTCTATGACCCAGTTGAACTTTATGTTTTGAAATGAAAGCATCTTTGATTGTATTATGAATACATGCAGGTTCACCTCGAACTTGACAAGAGACAAAGGGTCCAAATTTCTAAAGTTATACGACCCCTGGTGCTCCCGATGTTGTTCATATGTAAATACCTGCAAAACGTATGTGTATTCTGAAATCTGAGGTGGAGTAAAAAAAAACAAACATAAAACATAAGAAATGTGTATTAATCATTGAAACAAAACCTATTTAGTGAAATAGCCCTAAACGGACATTGCGATTGGGCAAAAGTCTGGGTTTCTTGGCAGCATCCATATCCGGGAAACTTCATTTCTCGATCGACTGGAGGAAGTGAATATATTCCCTCTATCTTTGTGTATGTTCTATGATCCTTTAAAAAAAAAATAGCACAGGATGATGAACATCCCTTGTTCAATCAGCAGCTGAATATAGCACTTTCACTGGCACTCATAACAGGGGCAGGGAATGTGGTTTGACAATGCTGCTGAGCAAATCTCTTTGGTCACATCTTCCATCTCATGAAACAGTATAGACTTTACAGGTGAACTGGAACAGCAACACACTACGCGTTAATCTGCCCTATAAACGGAGCTTTTCTGAATCTAAAAAAAGTGCTGTCGTTTCCTGGCGCACAGTTCTCTGAGTGAGAACACCAGTCGTTCATGTGGTTTTTGAAATGCTCTGCAAGTTCAAGGGCATTCCACACGGGTTCATTCCTCCGTTCGATTCCGCTGCAAGTCAGTCCGGGCTTCTATCTCGACCCTGCTGCTAATTGCCTTCTCCCACCTCCCACCCAGGACAAGAAAGGGGAAGCAATTTTATGCAGCACATTGCAATCAATAGCAATTAGGTGCATCCCTGACTCATCCCGTTGAATTTCATCTTGGGAGACAGCCAGTGCAAGACCTGTTAAAGTATATACATGCTGTACCTGCAGACCAGAGCTGGTGGTAGGGAAAGTACACACAAACACACACACACATCCACACACACAATACACACAGTTTAGCTTTTAACTCACAGTGAATGCCAAGTGCTGTGATGGAACAATTAATTGCTTTGTTTTCCTCATTCTACACTTTTTATCGAATGTCCATTGATCGTTTGGGGCGACTCTCTCCCTCCATTTGTATCAAAAGAGCCACAACAATTGGATAACGAGATAATTATCTCCTCCAGGTAAACCCATTCAGGTTATGGAACAATGGTGAGACAGTTCACACGCTGCAGAGGACAACACATTGACTCGAGCGCGATACCAAGGAGATGCAAGGAAAGGGCTTAATTGCCCAGATTTTCTTCATGTTAAAAATGCTTAATATGCATAATTGGACAATTAGGTGCTGTATGAGCAGAGGGGTGGATGTTGTTGAGGTGAAGAGGGAGGTGTTTCACTGGGTGACTGACATCCGTAGAGTACTAGTATATCTCTATCTAGATTTTGTTTTGTTTCATTGTAAAATTGATCAAAATTGTATTAGTTTATAGAACATATTTATATTTATAGACATGGTTTCAATGTGTATTTTCACTCTCTTGACTCCAGAAAGAAAGAATCCAAATTGTTTTTCAGGTTTATGCTTCAACAGCTGCATTATTGGTTTATTTTTTCTTTACTTTTGCTTCATGTCAACCTTAATTACCCATCCTGTAAAAAGTAAAACAAACATTATGACTATTTCAAATGAATGAAAATCATTATGGATTAACCTGTGAACGAATCTGTTTAGACGCTTGTTTGAGGATCCGGCACAGGAAGGAGCCGAAAGGCAGCGATGCAGTCAATGATCCAGGAGGTGGGAGCGGACCATACCTTCCCTCGTCTGACCACCGGGGGCTTGTGAGGCCCCTGGGGGTCAAAGATGATGTACTGGGTGCAGAGGGCCTGGTCGGAGCCTGGCAGGGCGTGGTAGGCCGCCGCGCTCAGGGTCTGTGTCACGTCGCTCTCAGGCTTGGGCTGTCGGTTCAGGAACTGACCTCCACCCTCCCGCAGCAGCCTGGTGAGCTCGTCCTTGGCCGGGTCCTTAAAGGAGCCGAGGAGGAAGAAGAAGCAGCCGTCGAAGAGCGGAGGGAGCTTCGGGGGAAACAAACAAAGGAATCAAGAATTCTGAAATGAAACGGTTTCTCTCAGCCTGGGTCTCGACTTCTATACCTCCTTGTGCACTAGTAGACTGGATGCGAGTGGCTAAGAACCATTGTCTTGAATCTTCCTCCATTAAAACATAGTTATGGGATCCAGCAAATAGCAGAACAATTATAGTCTCTATGTTTTGCTCAGCCTCATTTCTATGCCACTAAAATCTACCCTCTCATATTACCAAGAGTCAGTGTGGACGCTTTGTGTTTACTTCTTCACAAAGACATTTTCATCCCATTGCTTTGAGTAACGCTAAGCACTGCTGTGTAAAGCAGCAGTGAATTCACTTTCATTCACAGCGTCTATGAGCCCCACTGTTTTGGGTTTGTTACAAATTGGCTCTCAAGAGTTCCCATAGAGATGCCTCTTTCATCGCGTTTCGGTTTTGATTTCTCCTCTTTGCGATAAAGACTGATCTTATTTGTTGTTTTCCCTTTAAGATCTCATTCAGATCAAGGAGGGAGAGAAGAGAGAGAAATGAAAAAGAAAATCAACAATGGATGCATCTGAAAACTACAGCCCAAAGTTTTCTCAAGAGGTGACAGAAATGATGTGGGCGTGAGGAGCTCACGCTGAAATTAACCTCTCACATATGTTATGGCCACTAAACACCAGAGGAGTTTCAAACCTTAACTGATTCTCCAAGAAAACATATGCAATGGCCCATTAAAGAGATTATTTCACCCTTTGATGTCGAGAGCACACGCACTAAATCTATTTAAGCACCAAAACCAAAATTTAAATTGAACTTGTAAACACTCGAAGCATCGTCTGCTGGTTGCTGCTTGTTTTGTAGATACCAACCTTCTCTATTTACACATTGACTCAATCATACATTACAGAGCCTGAGTGGGGGTGAACTGGCACAGCAACAACATTCCTTGTCCAAATGATTCACATACTTTAAGTTCTCGCATCCAGCTCCTCTGGGCCAAGTCTCTATGAGTTCAGGGTTGTTGTGTATGTGTGTGTGAAAACAGCTTGTGGAAACACCACATGCTAGTTATCATGTCGGCCTGCCCAGAATTTAATCTTGAACTCTGTACTCGTCTGCTTCTTAAGCCTTTCAAGGTGCTTCAGGCAAAATGTTCCAATGTCTTGTTATTAAATACCAGACATGAGAATTTGGTCACAATTGAGAATTTAACACGCAGGACATAATAAGCTGTTTTCTATTGTCTGGTCAAATGTTCTCAAAAAGTCGAGAACAAGTTTAGAACATTGTTTTAAAAATGCGTTTGACTGACGTTTTGTATAAGTACACGACTGCAACAGGAAGGTATTTTTGCAAGATCAAAGTAATGTTGCAAACTGTTAAAAATGATCTTAGTTCAAACGTTCAAATAAAAAGGGTCAGCTGTCTTCTAAAGACACACTTCTAAAAAGTGTCTTCGTATACAACGCATACTTGGAAAACAAAGATCTGGCTCATCTGGAAGATGCAGCGTTCCCCGAGCGGCACGTTACCAACTTTCAAACGCAGCCGTCTCGCCCAATATCATTTCGACCACAGACCTTAGCATGTGTGTGTCTCACCTCTACATCAAAACACTAGTGTCCCCTTTCTTTCTAGACTTAACCTTTGAAAAATGTTCATATTTGCTGGTTTGAAGCCCATGTAGTTTTGGCGTCACCCAGGGTTGTCGTCGCTCTGAAAAAACCAACAACTCCGGATCCCAGCTCTCTCACAGAACCCTGCAGGATTCTGCGGCATTGATTCCACTCCCTCCCCTCAAAAGTCGTATATCCCCTCATGATGATCCTGCAAACACTCGGCTTCAGTGAGGAGATGGTGCTTTTCTGCTGATGTATGACGTTTGAATAGCACCGAGCGCAGCCTCAGGTATTGTCAAAACAGGCTGCTTTCCCTTACTGCTACTTTTCTGTAGCAGTAAGGGAAAGCGAGCGCCTCTCGCTGCACCTGTTTGTGTCCAGGCTGACATTTAACGATACGTGTGCTGCTGAGTAACGACAGTGCACCACAGCTTGGGGAGAAAAAAACACGTTTCCCAAGGACAGGAGGGCTCTCGACAATCGATTCTCATCTTTCCCACATACAGAATCAGTTGTTTGTGTGTCACTTACCAGGCTTAGTCGGTTGAGGCGAGCGCGCTGGGGGCCTTCTCCCGCTTCATGCTCAGTTTCGGGCATCCACTCGCCTGCCTGCAGACATGCCTCCACCCCTGACATCAAAGAGGAAGAACAGAGAGAGAGAGGGGAAAAAAGAAGGCCACAGCTAAATATGTTGATTTGAAAGGGAGTGACAACGCAACAGCAAATGAGGGATGACGAAGCCTCTGTCTGTTTTTAATCACGACAAGTTGGAAGATTTCAAGTATTGGCAAAGCCGCAGTTGTTGACAGCGGAAGACGCCCAAAGCGAGATGGAGTTAATGATGCAACCCTCGTTTTAAGTAGCTCGAGCTTAAGCAGAATTCGAGCGTCATCTCTTTGTGTCTCCAGAGGTTTAAGCAGTCACAGTGGAACAGTGCGAGAGTCAGCATCATGACTTTTCCCAGAGTTAGAAAAGAATGTCTTGTTCTCTATTCTTTAGAAAAGCATCTCTGAAGACAAAAAGGCTTTCTTTTTTCTTAGTGGCAGACATGGCGGAGGGATCACACATGTTAATGACCTCGTTACTGTCAGACTGGAAAAAGAACATTTCAGAATGATCCCAGTTTTCAGAATATTACATAAAGGTATATACACCGTACACGTCTCGAGTTTGAATGTTAACCTCTTTTGCATGAGCGGCTCGATTTCATGTGGTAACGGGGCAAATGCTGCAATACACCCACTCAACAACATGTGAGTCAGTCCAACCTATCAGAGCAGACATAAAAAAAAATAATTTATCCGACAAATGCTTTAACCTTTTTATCCAGATCACATCCCATCAATTAACACGGAGAGGGTGGTTTATCAGACACAAGGGGGCCATCAATACTGTCTGACTTCGTCTCTCTGGAGCCAACATGTCAATAAACTTCATCTACAGTCTTCAGCTTACAAGAAATACTCTATGTAAAGGCTCACTGCCTATAAAATGAGGTGAATGAAAAGAGCATATTTCAAGGCAATAACAAAAACAATCCATACATTGAAATGGTTATAGACTCAAATTTCCAACCGTGACAGAAACGGCCCAAATACTCATCTGCAAGATATCCACACATCTACATTTCAATCCGCTCACACAACCTTGTAATTCATTACATCTTCAGTTGCAGTTTAGCATTTGACATTGTTGCTTCCAGCACCAAGATATGCTGACATGAATAGATTAATGCAAGGGTGTGTATGTGTGTGTGTGTGTGTGTGTGTGTGTGTGTGTGTGTGTGTGTGTGTGTGTGTGTGTGTGTGTGTGTGTGTGTGTGTGTGTGTGTGTGTGTGTGAGCGAACAATACAGCCTGTCATGGAATGGCAAATTACACACATATATAGTCTCTCAGGAGGGTGGGGTGGAGTGCAATTACAATCCTTCATCCCCTTTAATTATGGCTTTCATTTACTGGGGCTATGCCAGGGACTTGGGCAGGGAAGAGGGGCGATATTGGGGTTAATCGCTCCGGACGACGGTGCTTGGTACTTAGCAGTCATTAGCATATTAGCTAATTACCTTCACGTAGACTGAAAGCATATCTCAAACCTATTCCTTCCAGAGTCGGTGAACGAGCAAACCGCCAGGCAAAGCAACTTCCTGGATTAAACACGAGACCCGCTGCCATAATGCGATCTCATTATGATGACACGCACTGGAGTCCAGAGTCTGATAATATGAAATTCGTATGTCCAACCTCGACGCTAGAGCCCACGTTTGACTGACAGGCAGGATCCTGAAAACTGCAGTCATGGTATTTTAAAGATACCAGAACAGGCCTTCAGGGAGAACTGGGTTCAGTCTGGAGGGGGAAGTGACTCCAACAGGGCTGCGTGCGTTTCACTTCTTCAAGGTGGAGTCTGTGATTGGTTTATAAAACGCATTTTTTGTCATATTTAATCAATTCCTCTGGGGGGAAAAAAAGAAAAAAGAATACTGTAGTAAAACATGGCTCAATCGTCTCATTTTGATTGAAGAAAATCATTGACTGACTATACTGGAGTCTAGCTGTGCACACGCTCATGCAGCATGCAACTACACTCCTCAAAACAAGCAGGAGCGGAGGCGGGGCTTGATGACGCAACAGAAAGAGCTCACAGCTGGAGACAATGGCCATGATTTAGTTAGTGAGTCATGGAAGACGAAGAAGATGCCCTTCATGCACCGTCTCCATTACTCAGTTTCAAACAATAGTCAGGCTGGTCACGTTCAAGCGTACGTTCAGTGTTCTTGGGTAGTTTTCACAAGATGGGGGTTGGGATATTGATACTAAGCTGAGTAGATTTCTTTCTTCTTTGGTTTTTATGCTTCGCAAAGCAAAACACATCCCCAACTCGGACATTAAGACTCAGATCCATCCTCTGATCTCACTCTTAGAAACCCAGTTAGCACACTTCCTAAACTGCTTCATAATGGAGCCAATGATTTTAATCAGCCTTTGATGTTTAATGAAAGATTAGTTGAGGCTTTGAGCTGGAATGGAGCCCCATTAGGCTGAAGGAGGTTGATTTTTCCGATGATGGATTTCAAATATAACACTGCCGCTGCTGCTTCTCCAAAGAGGACGAACTGCGTTGCAATGAAAGAGGAGACCAAGCAGAGGACTTCTAATGGAGGCAAGACGGGGTCTGGCCCAGCTGACGGCAATGGCATATATGTAGAGTCAGGTGACAGCGAGATCTGGGCTGGTGGTGTGCGTTCACAAAGACGGAGACAGACAGGACGGCACGGCGACTGTCACGAGGGAGACAAGCTGTGTCAAGTGCTCAGTCTGCGTGGAGAAATGGGAGGACGGGAGGGGCAGAATACGGTCCGAAGGCAAAATCACCAACACATACCTCATCGCACACATCCAAAGCTGGACAACTTAACCGAGAGTGGGTGAGCACGGCATTTTCCTCACCAGGCGAACCGAGAGGAACGACACACAGGTGGCGGGAAACTCTTCCACCAGGCTGGTTCGACTCCCCCTGCAGCTGACTCTTTGAATATGAGCTTGTTGACTCCGTTTCAACAATGCCTCAGAGACCAGCTGAGAATAATCGAAATGTTTTGCTAAGTTTTCATCTTGGCATGAATCAAACATGCAGGAGAACAGAGTGAGCCATGGTTTCGTCGCGAGTGATACTGAAGGCTTGAGGCCCTTTGATTCCCGCTCCTCATCACCCTCCTGCACTATTTGGCTGTCCGACACGTAAGCAGGTGTGTGTGTGTGTGTGTGTGTGTGTGTGTGTGTGTGCGCACACGCAGCAGGAGAGGCATGAATAAACAATTTACCTGGAAATGACCTGTTGCAAGAGGCTTTTTTCAAGATATCATGTGTGGTGCCGGAGATAGAAAACATTTTTCGATATTTTAAATAGAGGAGAATGTATCTGAGATTTCAGTTACACAAGGACACAGCTCAGAGAGGCATTTCTTCACACAACAAATAGAAAAGTTGCAGCACTTCTAGTGAAATTTGGGTGTCACTGTGACCAAACGCATTGGATAATATTCTACAGAAGCCTTCTCTGAAATAGAGGTACCAAGGCAATATGTGGAGATTCGGGAAATAATTTTAAAGTTATTCCAATACAGTTTGTACAGCAAATTCCATTTGTTCTGCGCCGTATTTCTATGAGTCTACCTCCTGGATTTTTCAAAGTGGTCCTATACAGCGCTTCACTGTGACAGGAGCCATATAACTGCATTATACATAATGTCATGTGCTGCTGCAGTTGTTATTTGCCGTGGCAAAAACATCACTGAATGACTCAGACAATACAAATTAAAGGTGCATTGCAGGATGAAGACAAACATGATTACATAAAAAGGGGTCATCTGGAGAGATGCAAGTGATGGGCGTGGTCATTTAAGAGACCTAAAGTCATTGAATATCTCTCACCTTGTTGTACAGCTCTAAAAGCTGTGAGCGAATGGACCAGGAAGGTCCGTGGGGATTTTCAGCACCATTGTCGGGACACAGAAAAAACTAAATCTGCAGAGAGATGACACATCTGAAGGCTGGCTCCATACTTACAGCTGTATCTGACAACCCAGCAGCCAGCCAGAAGACCCAGGAGGGTGGAGTAGGTGGTGGGCATGTGTCCTTCTGGCACCACGACGTGGCTTACTGGAGGGAGAAGACACACACACACACACGCACACACACACACATTCACTAAAGCCAAATTGAAAAGGTACAGATGAGCCCTGCTGCACATGCAGCTGTCCTCTCTTGTCTGTGCGGCAACACAGTGTGTGAGTGTTGCATACGGAGGCGGGTGGATTCTGAGGATATCGACACATTTGATCATTTTGTCACCAAAGATTGTTCACAAAGACGGACCACCTCCTCCCACTATCAGAAAAACAGGTTAAAAACATCTGAGATTTATGTTGAGGGAAAAGTACAGAGAGATCTCAAAAACATAGCCACAACCTGTAATTAAGTCCCAGCTTAGCGCTGTGATGCTTCTTCCTGCTTATTTGACATGTACTTTGGTTCATGTCTAATTCAGTAACATCGAAGAGGCAGGTTTATCAGCCAACAGGGAGCCGCTGATACACATTTGCTCGACAAAGCTGCAATGTTATTAAACTTTGTATACTACGTAGTTAAAATTCTGATACTGTATTTGACTAATGTATAGCTGCATTGTTTGCAGGATAACACAATCAATTCTGACTTAGAGTGGATTGCGATTGCTGTAAGGCTTGAACTGCCCATTTGTGTCAGGCATTTACTAATCTTACTTTGATCGCTGTGTTATTAACGCACAGACGTCCTTTACCTCAAACTTGTCAACAAATAGTTCACAGCAACACATCAAAGGGCCAGGCCACGGCTTATTTAATAAAATGCATCAGACAGAGACGCGTAATTATGAGTTCATTAAAATTTTAAACCCTCTGACTGCCTCTTTATTCAACAAGTGAGCACAGTTGACAACCGCAAAATGAACAAAATTACTTCTCCGGGCCAAAAGCTTCTTACACGATGTGCTAATGGTGGATTTGTCGCTTGGAATTTTAAAAGCCAGAAAAAAGAAAGCAGCAGCTTTGGCCCCTGCGGTCAGAGGACGGAGAGTCGTGAGAAACACTTGTGTTTTTCATGAGTGCTCGCTCGACACCCTGACGCCACCTCCAAACATTTTTTATGAGGAATGATTTCAATTACCTCTGCTCTCTGGTATTCTTCCAGCCATTACTATGCAACAGTGAAAGGGCTTCTGTATCACAATGATGCATACGGCTCTGAAAGCGCTTCTTGGTTACTGTTGAACTTTCATGAGTGATAATGCCTGATGCTGGTTTTTAACAATACAAGTGTCTGTGCTGGAAAAGTGGAGCGTCTGGAAATGTTAGCATGTGCACTTGCATCTGTGTTTCACGGCTTATCCGTGCAAACCCTTCTAATCTAGAAATGGTGGGCTCATACTAGGCAGTAGAAATGTAACCAATACATTTTTCAGTTGAACAGGCAATTCCACCGATGGTTGATTACCTGTCAGGGCGTCTGGCAGGAAAACAAAACTTGCCAGCCTTGGTCCCAGTGTACCCGTAATTGGCTGGAAGCTGCAGTTAATTTGCAGAGTTGCTCTGAGCCCACGTGTCACAAATAAGAACATTAAAAAAACAATCATACGCAAACTTAATCTCAGGGGCTTTGCGAGGAACGTCAAGGAGATTTAAACCCACCGAGGAGATTGGGTTGGAGTGGTACCAGTGTTACCTGAGCCGGAGAAAGCGTCGGCAATCCGCCCTCCCAGAAGTTCCCCCAGTTTGGCCAGTTGAAGCAGGGCCGGCTGGGGCAGCTTGCTGGGCAGAAACACCTCCAGTTGGTCCCTCCTCACACAGTGACTCGCCTAAAAGATTGAAAACATCTCGAGCGATAAAGCACCAATACCAGCATTAAAAATTCCACGGGACATGCTGTATAGACGTACCGCAGCAAGGCTGGCTGAGGGGCTGAGGGATGGATTTGCATTCTGGGTTCCTTCTGAAGCTTCCTGGAAAATCTCCAGCATCTCTACAGTCACTGCATAATCTGCCGGACGCTTTCCATGCAGATTACTGCGGAGTGTTGGGAAAGATAAAGCGTGTCAGTGTCGCACTCGCATGCTGCCGTGCAGAGCAGCTGGTGACCACAAGGACTGTCACAAACGTCAAAACTGAAGGAGCAGACGGCAGAAGCACTTAAGGATACGTTTCATTAACCGACAATAAAAACGACAACACGTTAAAAGCAGGTCAGAACGGTGTGTTGTTGGACAAAAAGTTTGGCGGTATGTAATTATATTCACAGCAGGTGGAAAATGTCCCAAGACAGGCTTCCTCCTCCTGCGGCCAGTGGGTTTCAAATGTGGATCTATAAATAATGAAAGGACTGGTCCCTTGATGTGTCACTCATTGCCAAACTTTGAAACACTGCCTCGAGACATTTTTGTAAGTGTGCCTCGGGATTTGAGGTCTGAGGTTCACATTCAACTTTTTAAAACTTTTTACAGTTGAACTTAAAGTTATCTTTTAATCACAGCTCTCTGATCTTTCCGTTTTTGATCCGTTCATATAATTGTATTTATTTTGTACGCAGCATCACTTCAAATAGCCGCTCGTTATTGGTTCTATGTGTATTAAGTTTAGTATTGTTGTTATGCATCAAGGAGTGTAAAGAAAACCTCCTCATCTTGAATACATTATGTAAACTAGGGCGAGTGAAAGCTTGAAATGCAATACATTTTCCACTGGTATAACTTGACCATCGTGTAATCATGCAAAAAAGTACTACAAATATTGTCGTAAGAAATTACATCGCTGCCAAAAAAGGCAACAAACTAAATATTATGTATAACAAACAAAATGACCAGATTCTGATTTCCTGACTCTGCATCTGCTTGTGTACATTTTAAAAATACATTGCTCATCTATTGATTGCTAGCAAGCACTTTTAAAGGCTTTAAATCCTAAATCTAACCTATGATACACGTTCTGAAATGAATTGCCCTTGATGTCCTGACTAAATATGTATCTGGTAAAGCTTCCACATGATAAGGCAGGATTGATTATACCACATTATGAATCCAAGGTAGTCTGTCATATGATTTCGTTAGACCCAGCTCAGTAGTAGTTGTTGTTTTAAATGACTGGCCAAGCAGGACATAAAAAATCAATATTTGCCAGACCAGAGCTCTGAGAAAAACTATTTGGAAAGACCACACCCGGCTTGCTCTGTGAAACCGTTCACCCATGTGTGCGCCTTCACTTGTTGGAGCATAATTGTTTGATATGAGGTTGAGTGGAAATCTGTGCTCAACTTCATTCAGGGGTCATTGCGTCTAAATACAGCAGAGCAGATCCAATGACGCACAAACTAACTTTTAAAGCTTGTTTACCTGGTGAGAAGCAGACACTCCCTTCACGGTATCAGTATCGTCATTTAAGCATTATACATCGCAACCCCCCCCCCCCCCCCCCCCCCCCGCCCCCCATAAAACAAAGTTATATGTGTAATGGAGGCTTGGCACAATCTCCAAAGCAGGATTATGCAGACAGACTCCCAGAGACCAGACTGCAACCACCCCCGGCTACAGCAGGAACGGTGAAGAAACAGCTTCAGAGTGTGAATCCTCAAGTTTAAGGGAGCAACAAGAAACATCGCTATGGTCACCTTGAGAAAAGAAGGAGAATAAAGGAAAAAAAGAGAGCAGGAGGAGGGGGAGGAGGGGGAGGAGGAGAGAAGCCCGGCAGGTCGTCTCCAAAAGATTAGGCGTCAGCAAAGATAACACCTGGGGGACAATTAATAGGTCCACTGGTCCATATAATAATTCATTTGGATTCATACCCCCAGCCACATACACTCACGCAAACAACAAACAAACATAAGTGTCTCTGACGCTTATACATATGCGCACACACACATACACACACACACACTTTCAAGCTGGTTTGAGGCCACGCGTGCGGAGAATATTGCGAGAAGTGTGGAAAAATGTGCAGGAGGCAAAGTCTAAAACACTCTCCCACAAAGACTCTGCTAAAGAACCCGAGTGGGAGGCTGGTGGTGGTGGATGAGAGGAGACCCACCGTTACCATGACTCCTTTTCTAACCAGGGTAGGAGATTGAAATATGATTTACACAAACACACAGAAGTGTTAAATCCCAATCACAGCGCACCACTGATAATAATGTGCTTCTTACCAATACATATATCACGAGTAACAGGCTTTTATTCATTAGTAGATACACACCTTTGAAGCCCAGAGTTTAAGATTAGCTCATTACTTAATTAGTAGAGTGTTGGTATTAGGAGGGTACTAATAAGGCAGATAATTAGTGGAGTATTCATAGAGTAAAGTGCCTTCCAGGGATCCATGGAGAAATCTTTCTAAAGAAATATTTGGGTCCCTGCTGTAGAAGTCTACCCAAAACATCCTGAGAAGTCAGCTCAAACTATAAACCCAGTTTAAGACGACTGAACTTGATTGGAGCCTCTGAACTAGGTTCGTTTTTTCAATGTTACATTTCCTTCAGCTGACTGATGCAGCTTATAAACTGAACAGAGACTATGCCGTCCTCTCGGTGACAAAAAGCATAAATCACGATTTTGCGACTTTGCTTGATCAATGCTCAGAAAAGGCTGGATTTGAAAGAATAACAGTAGATACAAATGTCATGAATGAACAATAAGAAAAGTTTGAGAGTAAGAGACAAAAATCCTCAGAGCTGTGGGCTCTGTAGTGACAGGAGGATGAAACTTTTAACACTGATAGTCTTCACAATGGAGTATATTTCCAAGAAAGTACCAAAAGAGAAAAAGTCATCCATCACAGGAAAGTGAGTCATATTATCGTTAAAGTGCCCCACTGAGACTTCTGGTAAATAAAACAAAACCCAGTTTCTCTTTAAGACGCTGTTTCTGTATTATTGAAGTTCAACAAAGTAGATTCTCTTAAAATATCATTTACACCTTGAAGCACACAAACTCAACAACCCTGTTGATTTGCTCACTTCCCTGCTTTTGTTATATCAGAGTGTATTTAAGTATAAAACCAACAATTATGGATAAAAAAAAATAGACGAACAGCTATGAGATATGTGTTTTGTGTCACTCGCGTGCATGGTAACACTCAATTAGAAGTTGGTACCAGTTGGCTGGGTGATGATAAATAACATCAGTATGGATTCGGTGATCCAGGATTAAGGCGCTCATTAGGAGTGAACCAACACCTAATTCACATGCAGGAGGCATCTTGTTTACCACATCTTATTAATACAAATCCATTTTCTAAGAGCATTGACACGTGTATGAATGATGCCATCTGAGAGCCTGCATGGTATGGATGAGGAACATTTGTCCTTCCAAGGGAATTTTGTAAAAAAAATCTTTGCTGATTTGAACACCAACTGCATTTCATAACAAAATGTTAAAAATGTTATGTAT
>JAFBJT010107996.1:3776-15965 GCA_016785325.1 Chascanopsetta lugubris | reverse complement strand
GGTACAACGTTCAACATCAAAAGAGACTCTGAACTGTGATCCAATCAGCTAGTGGTGCTTGTGGACGGTGACCAAACTAAACAAAACTCCACAAAGTAAAAGCAGCTGCTTTCTCTTTATGGCAGATGAAGACCACCCATAAAAGGTATGTATGAACGCAGGCACACTCCAAATGTAAAATAAATCCATATTGATCTATGGATCCACTACAATTCCCCGCCATGGTCCAGGATCCAGTGCCAGTTCAGCCACAGTAACAACGTAACAAATTCCACACACTAAGCACATTGCCAGTCTCCCCTCTGGTTCATATATGCAGCTCTTGTACATACATAATTATGCACAGGTAAGACAGACTGTATCTAGGACCCTGCTGTGAATACTGGGTAGCTTCTACAAAAATGCTGACTGAGGGATGCTGAGATAGCAGGGAATGAATGAATGTATAAAACAGATTAGTATTCATTTAGGAAGTTTCCACTTTTCTACTCACTGATTTAGAGGACAGGGCAAATACCATGATGAATTGCAGTGTAATACTTTCAAACTTATATAGCTCGCAAACACACACACACAAAACAAAAACATTGAAGATTTGCAAACCATATGTCTCAGGCCCTGAACTGTGTGCCAGTCACGCTAACAGGGATTGTGTTGCCTCTGTTGTGTCTTTGTGTATTTGTGTATTTGTGTATGGTCAAAGCGAGCCTGAGGCAATGATTACATTTGTCTGACGTCTTCCTGAAAGACTGGGCAAATCATTGCCAACTTTTTTTGCCTGGCAGACAAGAAAAGAAAAGAAAAGAGAATAAAATATGCTCACCGACTACTTTAAGAGATACAATTGTTCGACCGCTCAATATCTCAAACATGTCATCAGCATGGCAACAACAATCACACTGCATGAAAGCAATGCAGTTGACTCCTTCTGTGTGATTTTTTTTTCACTACTTTTGCAGAACAGTCTTAGTTATATTTTGCAAGTTCTTTAAAGGGGCGTTGTTCAAAAATACAAATAGATCATGAGAAACTATCAAATGTACCATCTGTCTTTGTACTCTATGAATTGATACAGAGCCGTACATTCTTAAAACAATTGCATTCAAAGGGGATGGTTCCCAGTGGTCACCTGTATTTAAGCCATGACAGATCAAGGCAAGCCTGAAAGTACAAGGGGGTCCAGCCCAGAACTAGAAAGGTGTACCTTATAATGTGGCTGGTCAGTGTATAAGACTGTGCTCTTAGGAGCCATCGAAGGAATGAGGCAATACAGAGGGATTAGGATAAAGGATGGAAATGACCACTTCAAACTCTTTGTAATTGTCCATTTCATGAAGGATTAATGATGATGAAGAAGCCACGAACTGACCAATACACTGACCCTGATCAACTACTCCATTGATTGCGCTGATAAACCAGCATTCTCTCCCTCATTATGGACATTGTGTTCAACATCTCCCCTGCCTCCACAGGCCAGAAACGCTGATACAGCATCAAGTGATTGCCCAACAAATAATCAGCATCGATCAATTCCCTTAGATCCATGCAACTACGCGCTGCACTAACACACACACCCGGTTCTTACGTAGTATGGATGAGAGGCACAATGCATGGAAAACAGGAAAATAAAGATTTAAACAAACAAATGGAAAATAAGCAGCGGTGCAGAACAACAGGTACCCCTTGTTATGCAATGCCATGAAAGGCTGCATAATATGCAATGAATGTTCAAAAAGATCACTGCAAAACAAACACGATCACCATATATGATGATCGTGTTTGTGTAGTTGTGTTTTTCAGAGACAACCTATGACTGGATAGTGAGCTGTGGGGTTTCTGGAGGCTGCAGGATTGTTCTCTTCCATCCAAGAGGTTCGACGTCCATCTCTGTCTGCTTGTCGGTTGATTGATTTGTTTGTTCGTCAGCAGAACCACGCGATGTTTACAGACCCAATAAAAATAAAATGTGGAAGACATTTGGGGCATGAGCCAAGAAAGGGCCCATTAAATCCCGGTGGAGCTCCAAATTAAAGGGTTGATGCAGCATTTTTTATCACTTTCTACTACAATGCCTTTTTTCATCATTTTCAGTTCCCAAGCAATGAGACATTGATCTTGGTGAGCAGTGTTTCCCCTCCCAGTAAATGGGGGGGGGGTTACCTTTCCTATAGAATAGGTTGATACATTGTTCTATTATCCAACAAATTAAAAAGCCTTGTGTAATGTATCTTATTTACATGATGGCATGTGATTTCTTTCTCTACATGGTTGTACAATCCAGCCCCCCCCCCCACCGAAATAGAACTAGAGTAGTAGCCTCTTTTATTACAACTATGAGAAAACTAGATTGTCCTACAATAATTTAAACAAACGTGATGTGTGATGTGTGTCAACACATGGCTCAAATGCAGGTGTTTCTTCCTCTGACTGAGAAAATACCCCACACTGTGGCATCAGATCACTGCAGGCACCAAAGTTACATAAGAAAATGCTTCATCTGTGCTACCCTGTCAGTTATCTTATCAATCCCAACCCATTTTAGATAAAGGTCTCTGAGTGGACCAACCAATCTCAGGTCTGGCCTCGCTCCCATTCAAAAAGATGTCCATCTGCCTTATGTGCAAGAGTGAATAAAAGTTTCAAGGCTAAAGCAATGCTATCGTGTACAGCTTTCAATTGAACCACGAATCAGGATTTTCAATCAATTCAGATCTATATTAAGTCAGCTTCAAAGCATATTTCTTAAAAAAAAAAAAATGTTTTCAGCTAAAAAAAACAGACTCTAAGCAGCCACACATTTGACTATATACACAGAATGACTCCTGATCCACGAACAAGTCTGTTGCTCACTTTATGGTGGCCCACTTGGTGCATTTCACCTGCAAACAGAACACACCTCATGCAAGAAACAAAAAAAAACGCTTACAGCACATTCTGCGAGGCTCCGTGCTGCAGCAGCAGTCTGGCGATGGCTGGGTGTCCGTTCCTCACAGCATCGTGGAGGGGAGAATAGTTTTCATAGCCAGGAGTGTTCAGGAGGGCTCCCTTTGAGATCAACACCTCCACAACTGCCATGTGACCCAGGTTACACGCTTCATGCTGGAACAAAAAGAACAGACTTCACCCGTTATCCCGTTGCGCTTTGATCAGGTTTTTCTCTCTCATGCTCAGAAACGCTCATTCTAAGCTTCTTCTAAGCACATCTATTCCCAGTTTGTGCAAAATCTATCTCTCTTGGTGCTGTGAGTGGGGAGGACGCTACAAAGAGGAGAAAAGATTTGGATTGTGGGTCTGGTAACATTTTTGATCCCACATACACTTTCTCCTCTTGTATAATATATGAGGTAGTAAACTGAGGAACTGGAAAATACATATTACAGCTTAATCCTACTTTCATAGTTATGTAGGAATAATTCATACAGTGCCAGACTGTCAAGTCACTTAAATATTAAGACGTTCTACTTCTGCCACTCTCTAAAATCACTAGGAACAGCAGGTTTGTGGTTTAGTAACGGTGAGTTTGTCTTCATCAAACTCGAGTATGAGATTGAGACACTGCTGAAAACGGCTGTTTAGATAAACGGGCCAGCTGAGAATTTGACTGTAGGTTTTGTTACAGTTAAGCTTTTGTTACAATTAAGCTTAATGTTGTTTAATGCTGCATGAATTGTGCTATTCAGCCAAATGAGCTATGGAGTCATTTCCCCCACCGACTGGAGACGATGCATAAAATTACAGAATGCAAATATGACAAATATTCGGCTTTGTTACACTGTCAACAATCTGTCTTCCATTTGCAATAGGAAGCTTGAGAAACACAGTAAATGGGAACTCTTTAACCTTTAAATCAGCAATGCAGTCAAATGGAACCAAGTAATGTGGTGCAAAGAACGTGCGAGAGAAGCAGATGATGCTACCAAGTCTGTCAGCTCCACTGTCTTCGCAGATAGAAGAAATTTGACTTACATGAGAGTCAGACTAAACTTAATGACAGCATATTCAAAAGATCAGCGACAAACTGTCAAAACTCAAATTGAAACGTCTGAGCGGAGCATCGTGACAGATAGTAGCCACATCAGGATCGCAGCACAGCACATGCCCATGTTCCGTCTTCTAAAAGGAGAAATGACTGAACGCTGATAGAACTGTGGCTACGTACATGTGAGGTAATTGTGTCCCTCAGCTTTCAAATGTATTCCCCTCTGTTATTGCTCTTACCAGAGGTGTCCACCCAGCATTATCCTTCAGGTTGGGGTCCGCCCCCTGCTCCAGCAGCTCCTCGACTGCCTCCACATCGCCCTGCAGCACCGAGAGAGAACAAGACCCCCGGGGTTAGAGCGGCAAAACTTGTAAACGTAACCTCTCAAACACAGCTGCTGATCCCAGCATACCAGGGTCCCGGTGTTTATCAATCACAGCCCGCAGTGGGCCATTGATTACCTTGTCTTGGATCCAGAGGGGGATTACAGCTGTATTTACAAGGATTACTGCAAAATGGCGGATTCCCAACAGAGAGGAGCCTAGCTGTGTGATCATCTGAAGATAAATATGTTCAACTTGGGGGAGGGTGGGGGGGGGTGGGGGGGTGCAGACTGATGGAATTTGAAGGAAAAACATGACACGTCAAAGGCCCGTGTTTGGGACTTGCACCGTCATCATCTTTAACAGCAGACATGGCAGGAATAGTCAATTGGAGGGAGCGTAAAAATGGAGGGCGAGGGGGGAGAGAGAGAGAGAGAGAGAGAGAGAGAGAGCGAGAGCGCCGGAGGATTCTTACAAAGGCTGTGGGAGGAGTTTGTTTTGCTGATTTTCAGCCCATTGTTGTTGTCATCTTCATACATTCATATTCATACATTCATCTTCATACATTCATATTCATACATTCATATTCACTCTGACTGATTTTCATGGTAGTGACACAGAGTGCGGCAGAGGTGAAGGTTCGGGGAACATTCCTCCAGTGAGCATGAGCCTCAGGGTGAGGACGAAAGGTCAAAGGTTACCAGAGTAGTGGTAGTCTCCTGCCGGCGAGGGCTGCCGGAGCAGCAGCATCTCCAGAGTGTCCTGGGGAGGGGGGGGGGGGGGGGGGGGGGGAAAAAAAGGTTGGGGCGGGGGGGGGGGGGGGGGGGGGGGGGGGGGGGGGTGCAGACTGATGGAATTTGAAGGAAAAACATGACACGTCAAAGGCCCGTGTTTGGGACTTGCACCGTCATCATCTTTAACAGCAGACATGGCAGGAATAGTCAATTGGAGGGAGCGTGTTTGGATTCGAGAGTGTTCCATCTAATGAATTGTAAATACTAATGTGAAATATTTTCAGGATGCAGAGCAGTGTAGTGACATTAGGGTTAGGGGTTAAATGATTAAGAAATAAAAACCTTAATAGATGCGAGATGCAGCAGGGTCTCCCCCTTGTGGTTGCGTTTCATAATTGCAGGGCTTCCTGGGCTGAGCTTTCCAAGAGGCGAACCATGATTACTGGGAGATCGTCTGCCAACAATGGCTAAAACGGAGGGGCTGCGTCTTCGCTCCTTGGGACTGCTCAAACAGGAGGGGTTGAGGACGACTGGTGACATGTGACTCAGGGATGGTCCCCTACGACCCGGGGAAACCCTGGGCCTCTTCGGCGTGGTCTCCACGGTGCCACCTTTCGCCTCAACCCTGGGTCTTTTTGATGAAGACTGAGGAGGTGACACTTTTCCAGGATTATCATTTGGACTGAAATCATTTGCGAGCAAAGTGTTTCGCTGGTCGACATCCTCAGACATGCTCTCGTCAGCTGTGGCTTCACGATTCATTCCAGTGGAGCTGCATCCAGAGAGGCTCTCCCTCGTGGCGCTCCCATCAGGGCTGAAGTCAGTAGAACTCTCCTGGGGCACGTCAGCCTGAGGCTGGTCCGGGCTGAGGAAGGAAACCCTTTTACTGGACCTTCTCATCGTCTCGTCAGCACAAGGCTGCTCCTTCTCCTTCAAGGGGTCTCCCGCCTCTGTGATCCCCCATTGCTTATTTATGGTCTCCAGCCTCTTTTTCTTCATCACCTGCTTGGTCCGCTTCAGAGTGGTGGCTCCCTGCACCGACGCCTTCTTGCTGGCAGCATTTTTCTTAGTTGACCTCTTCTTTCTTTTTCCGTTTTCATCATCGCTTCTTTGGGAGGAGGAGCCCGAGTCTTGGGAGGACGAAGTGAAATTGAAAACTGACAGGTCCTGGTGCTGGGCAGTAATTGTGTCCGACTGTGCTGCAGCTGCTTCTCCTGAAGACCTGCTGTCCGATGCGCTGACCTCTGAAGACTTCTCCACGCTGCAGCGCACCTTGCGGCTGCGGGGGCTAAACCAGATCCTGATGTTCTTCTTGTGCTGAAGGATAGGGCTCGCAGGTTGTGTCTGATTCTCTGCGGGAGGCAAGAATGAAATGATTGAATGTAAAAAATTACATCTAACGGAAAACGTCCCCTGCAGACAATAATTTTCAATTGTGAATTTCTGTCAAAGGCTCTGTTGTATTTGTAATAACTTTCCACTTCTTGCTGAGATGAGAAAAGACCCCAACCAACAACAGTGACATTTGGCAGAGGTAGAGAGGAACCATGTTAACTAGCTAGACCTAGAACACAACCTGCAGGTCTGTTGAATTTTAATGAAGACAGTTGCCTTGTAGTTCCTGGTCATAGCTGAGATCCACATGCAGAGTGAACAATACCACTGCAATCGCTGGAGTTACCAGGAGGGTGGACGAGCAGGAACAGAGGAATAAAGCCACGTATGCCCTTATTCAGAGATTACATTTGTGGAAATTAGGATGAGAATGTGTGGGCGGAGGAGAACGATGACAAGACCAAGGATTTGACATGACAAGATTGAATGTTGCTTTCAAACTACCATATGACAGATAGCACCTACCTGGTTGCTCTGGGGGATTGAGCAGCGAGTCCAAACCACAGAAAAGCTCTATGATGCTGCTCAGCTGCCTGTTGATCTGGATGTCCTTCACCCACGCGGGGCTACGACAGACCACACAGCCGTCTCCTGCCCTAAGGCCGGCACAAGACCTGAGCAATAAACAGTCATTGGATTGGGCATCCAACGTCAGGGGGAAAATAAATGATGGCTAAGTGATTTAATATTAGAGAGAAGTCGCACATTACAACAGTGAGTTACGCCTTTAGAGACATTAATTACCCTCAGCTTTGATGTCACTTTCAGCACCATTAACTGCGTGTCGCAGGGACACGCCAAGCACACGCAGTATTACAATCACACACAATGTAAACCCCATAAAACAAGAATCACACGCAATTAAACTTAAATGTCCCGAACCAATTATCACTTGCACAAACGTAACAAGCCTCTCTCATAAGGCTTCTCCCTGCAGGGGCCTGATGGGAGAACTTAAGACGTATACTGTGAATTCGGGTGAGGATACCGGTGAAGGGTTAACTGAGGGTAATTCAACATGCCATCACTTGATGTCACAAAGGTTATCTTTAAAATAAAAGGAAGGAAAGTCATTGTCTCTATGGGCATTTTGATGTGTTAGTGGAAAGCAATCTTGGACTTTTAAATAGAAATATATTTTTTTATGAACTCATTCCATTTAGATATGCCAGTAAAGCTTGCATGCACAACAGCAGAACCCTGGCAGTGGTACAGATAAATGTAATGAGTTTTCATTTAAACGATGTTGGACATCTGTGCTGGACGGACAGGAGATCCACCATGACACAGTTCTATTTTTGTGAGCATGTCAAACTAGAATATTTTAATGACACGTTACCTGCACAGCATGTGCTCACACATCCCCAGGCACACAGGATCCTTCATTAAATTTGAGCTGCAAAATAAAGCACACAAAATTGGTTCAGTTCAGTTGGAATAGGCAAAGTCACCTTCATCACAGGAGGTATCAGTGCCTCCCAGGACTTTGGGCAAATGAAAGAGTAGTTATCAGCCGTTTTACCAATTACCACTAAACACATATACAGGGGGGCTGATTGGACTATTGTTGCAGCGGGGTCAGTCGTCACAGAAGTAAAGTTTCAGACAAAAAGAAACTCTGGCAGGATGAAAGTCATGGAGTCAATCCACACAGCTAAAACCTGGGGATTGACCAGAAAGACTGAGAGTGACAAGTGTTAAAAGAGCATGTTGCAGGGAGGAGACCTTATCTGAAACATTAATGTGGGGGGGAACCTTCTGAAGTCAATGCTGAGGCTGAAAAGAGAGCAAGAGTAAACCTCTCCACCCATCAGAGATGACAGGAGGAGCCGGGGAGGTCTCACGCCACAGACGAGGGGCCCGGGGTGAGTTCAAGAACCCAAATAAATAATATCTAAAAAGCATGTTTTAAACATGTCACAAGAGCAATAAGAAATAGTGCTTGACAGAATCATTGACATTAGACCAGATTCAACACCACAGGAAGTATTGCAGTACAAATATACAAGTGACTCATTTGTGATCATTGTTACGTGGGGTTTCAATTCACAGGCTTGCTTTTCTTTAGCAAGTCATGTGCTGTGTTGACTTCCCGTACAGCTATTTAACAGTCCTGTCATGTCATGTCATGTTCTACCGCTTGCCCAGTGCTCTGGGTCACAGGGTATTTCTACCACATATGGGGCTTTTTTTTTTTTTGGTGGTATCAGTGTCAGGGCCAATGACACTGCAACACTTACAGGGCCGGAGTGGGATCCGAACCAGTGACCTTTGCTTCCAAAACCTACCCACTGCCTTCCCGTATTTAACAGTCTGAATAGGTAAATGCATGGCATGATGGAGACAGCTGAGCACAGCAACGGAAGATCAGACAATAAGGCTTCTCCCTTTATTTAGCCATTTAGCCAATTTAGTGTCAAGTCCCACAGACACTTCATCTCACAGCGTTCTGACTGAAGGTACTGGAGCAGTGCTCTGATGATGTAACAGCATCTCCAGGTGTGTAAACACATTCCACTGATCCCAACACACACCTGAACTCATCAAAACACCCTCACTAACACATTCACACTCAGCCTACTATTATTTACAGCGTCACTGCGCAGTGCCACTTGCACTTGAGTGGGATGTCACTAACACCTTCACACATTAACAACACGCACAGATGTTTTACTACTTACATTGACATGTTGTTATAAAGTAGAGTCATTCCCTTCCAAGCGCCACCGTGTTTAGGTCAGAGGTAAACGAGGTGCTATAAAGCGTGTTAGGAGATAAATATGAGCAGCCAACAAGGGCATACGGCCAGCTAATGTTTAGCTTCAACATTAGCAACCTAGAGCCAACGTTTCAATTCTATTTCTTTCTGGTGCGTAAACACATGATTTAGTCATAGAGTTAACATGCTAAAGAAATATCCCACTGCACATATAAGATGTTGTCAACAATTCCAGTGGCTGCAAAGTGAGCTAACGTAAAGCAGAGTCGTAAACCGCACACACCAACGGACGCTCCCCGCATCACAAAACAAGCCTCTGTGTTAAAACACTAGCTCGAAAATGAACTCACCATCTGGAGCAGAGCAGCAGACGGCGGAAGTTCGCGGCCGCCTCTTTAGTTTTCTTCCAGTCGTCAGTCTGAGCGGAGATATCGACGTCCATGATGAGGGGAGCTCGTGAGGCCCCTTGTTACAACACGGCGGAAAAACATTACAAAACAAGCCAGGCTTACTTCCTCGTTACTCGAGTCTCGCGCCAAGCAGCAGGAAGCTACGGTTGTTGGGGAGACAGCGGTGACGTCAGTTCCTGTCCTTCCTTAAATTCGAGAAATTGTGTTTTAGTTGTTTAACTAACTTAATTGACTTACATTGTGACATTGATGTTACTTAAACTCAAACAATTTAAACAGTTTAAACTGTTTCTTTAGAATATGTTCGTGTTTTAAAGGTTCAGTATGTGATTTATTTCCATTTATTTTCATTCATATTCCAGGTCAAAAATGGCATTTCAAAGACGATGTTTAAGATCCCCTGGATGTATGATTGTTGTCTCACAGAAGAATGAGCTTTTCATAGTTACGTCAGAGGTGAGTCCTCTACAGGTAACACCATGTTGCTCCACCATGTATTTACAGTAGCCCAGATTGGACAAACTAAACACATTTTGAGTTTTATTTTTAACTGGAGAAACCATGTGTTCTCCTTGAGTTGAGGAGAATTATTCTGCGACATGCTTCTAGAGTACAAGTAATTATTAAATCCTGCATACTGTACCTTTATGCTCGTCTTCTCGTGGCAAGCCCTTGTACTGTGTCATATGATATGTAATAACTTATTAAGTGTGTTTCAGTCCTGAGCTTTGAAATTCTCTCATCCTAAATACATGTTACAGCACATTTCAGTCCTGAGCAACACTTCTCTCCTCATGTCAATGTATGCTAATCTAATTCTTACATTATTGAGAGAAGGCCTGACTAATACCACCATTCGTCCAATGCATTAACAAAATGCCACAGTTAACATCTGATGATGAAAATGGAAATATGTGCACAGAAATATGTGTCTCAGTATAAATGTGTGGCCTCCACTCAGAGCATCCGAGGCCCATTGAAGGAACGGTAACCGCATTTGATATGTTGAGGTACCATCGTGCGCACCGCTGATTGTTTTCAAAATAAGGTTCCACGAGGTTGGAAGAGTTAAACTATATTAAAACTAGCTGTATTGTAGATGTTAAATATATCTGTTATGGCGGCATAATGAAATAATGAAAGGGCGTGCCATGAGCAGCTGTTGCATTTGAAAAATATCTTTATTGGAATTATATAAAAATAGGCATGATGCATTCGATGCCATTTAGAAGTGGAGCATAAGTAGGAAAGAGAGATAACATTTTGAATATTCATTAGCTATTACGAAAAGTTAGCAATGCCCTTAGAGGGGATGTTAATGAGCAGGGGAGGGAAAGTGCACGTGAAGGATATTTGTCCAGAGGACGTCATCCAGGCATGATCACATGTACCACAGATTCATACAAATTTACCCACTGAGAGATATTTCATATTTATTAAAAGCGGTTAAAAAGACAAATCAAATTCAATTCTAAACCGGAAATGTGCTCATTTCTTTGATTTGACATGTCATGTATAGTAAACATTGCATCAACCACAGAGAGAAATCAATAGTCTACATGATTCAATTGTTCCTTCCATAAATAAAATGTGTTGTTCATGAGGTAAACAAGCGAGAGATCAATTGATATCCTTTTCCATGCGCGCATGTATGCGAGTGTGCATGTCACGAGTCCCGACCCTTCATATAGCATTTAGTCAAGGTAACTTCAGAGAGGAAAAAAATGCATAAAAGTAAGAAGAGTGCGCAGGCGGCTCTATGTGTCTACTGCCTTCGTGATGTCCACAACATCCCTCTCTTCCTCCTCTTCATTGTCAATCGGAATGGTTTCCATGCCAATCTTCCCCATGGCGAAGTTGATGAAGACCTGTGGTGATACAGGAATAATGTCATGTAAGAGCTGTGCCATCATCATACACCATCACTCTCTCTGAGCGCCATTCATTTGAGCTAATCTGCAGGACATCCTCCTCCTCCTCCTCCTCCTCCTCTTCCTCCTCCTCCGTGTCCACCCCTCCCTGTCACCTGCCTTTTGGTATCTTCCGGTCCCAGAGCCCCGAAAGGGCAGAGGGGTTGAAGGATACCAGCACTGGCTGCATATAAAGCTCCCGGATTCTTTTACCCCAACTCATATCCCATTTATTTGCCCTCGGGCATACCCTCTCTCAGCTTCCCTCTGCCTCTTTTAAACTCCCCCCCTTTAAACGCCCCCCCCCCCCCCACTCGGTCTTTCACTCCGGCTTGGCTTTCTCCCGTCCCTGCCTCCCCCCGCAGCCCCTCACGCTCTTCCCCTCTCATCTCCTGTCCCTTTCTTCTGTCCTCCTCCTGCCACCCGCCCACCCTGACAAAACCTCCTCCTGCTCCTCCCTCTCCCCCCCTGCGTTTGTGTGCCGTCTCTCTCTCTCTCCTCACCTCATCCAGTGTGGTCTGGCTCACAGAGAAGTGTTTGATCTGCAGAGCAGTCTTGTTTGACTCCAGCTGGTCAAAGATGTCAGCCACCCCACCAGGAGCAACTGGTACGTGGTACTCCACCATAGTGGAGTGCTGGTCCTGTGTGTTGAGACAATTTACAAGAGCAGGGTTAAATATACTATAAAATACAGTGTGTGTGTGTGTGGGGGGGGGGGG
>JAFBJT010107995.1:70264-100041 GCA_016785325.1 Chascanopsetta lugubris | reverse complement strand
ATACTTGGGTGCGACTTATAGTCCAGAAGATGCGGTATTCACTTTTTGAACCAATTTGAATTGACAAATTCACACTTGTACTTTTGTCTTACATTGATTTTACACTCCTTAACGTTGCCACAGGAAATATGGTTGCAATCACATTTCTTAAATCTTTTCTCCTGATTGTCAAGATTATCATTAATTGTTTAGTCTCAGTTTGACATAGATTTATATAAACTGATCCAGCCGTGTGTATGTGTGTATACACTCTCAAACTTAATCTAAAACATGCCCACACCTCCAGACATTAGGCTGCCAACTGCTTTTTGTCTGCCTGCTGTGGTGTCCTGTCAGACACACTTGGCATCTGTCCCTATGATACTGTGATCACACAGGTTCAGCAACTACTATTCCTGATTGATTGCCCATCACTTCATCTCTGTTGATTTGATAACTTGTCTATTGCCAACTCCATTGAATTGAATTGAAACTTTTTGTAATCTTCCATCATTGACTTCATAGTGGTGACACACCGGAGGTTAAAATAGTTAATTTCTCAGCGATCCTACTTTTCTACACCCTATGTATCTCTGTCACTTGAAAAGTATTAATGTTAAGCTGCAGGCCTTTTTGGATGATCACCTTAAGTAGTAACTTAAGTGGTTCCAGTTTGGGTGAATGTTCTTGTCTCTCCACTTACAGGCATTTTTGGAGATGGGGACAGAGGAGGCAGCCATTACTATGGTTAACTACTACACAACAGTAACTCCTCATATCCGGAATGTCCCGATCTTCATTCAGTACTCCAATCATAAGGAACTTAAAACCGATGCTGGAAATCAAGTAAGGCTATAACTCCTGAATGATTTATACATTTATAAACCAGCTATTATATATATGTATTGATATTACATATTCACCAATTAGTTCTTTATGTATTTGATGATGATTAAATACACTATACAAATTTATTTGCACTTATTCTCCTGCCATTGACCATTAATTAATCAACGAAAAAATCGCATCTTTTAATTTGGTGCATTTTATTACCTGGTTGGGAGGGGATGTTTTTGATAGGCACCTTTTATGAAATATTTTGGTAACCTGTGGTCTAAAGCTCATGATGTTGAAAATATGGCTCTTCATTCTGTAATTATCAAGAACATTACAACCATTATCTGTGTTGACATGTGTCATCATTTAAAGGCAAAATAATTACAATCATAAATCCAACTATAACTGAATATCTAAATTTCGTCCCAACATATCTCTATAATTCTTCATGAGTCGTGACAAGAGTATAGTGCTGTCTAGATCTTTTGTCCCATCCCTTTTTACAAAAGTACACATGTTTATCATTGCTTGCCATGTTGTGTGTTTAATGAACAGCGTACCCAGGCAGTGCTACAGGCGGTGTCAGCAGTCCAGTCAGGCGGGTCACCAAGCTCAGATGTTCAGGATGCGCTTGTTGCCGTGTCTAGTCCTGTGCTGCGCATCATCATAGACAACATGTTCTACCCTGTTACGCTGGATGTGCTGCAACAAGTAAGCAGCCATTCCTCTCACTTCTCTGGCATGTTAGTACAAATGCAATCTAAAAGTTTGTATTTTTATCTTTTTATCTGTAGATTTTTTCCAAGTTTGGTACAGTCATGAAGATAATCACATTTACCAAGAACAATCAGTTTCAAGCTCTTCTTCAGTTCAGTGATCCTGTCAATGCACAGCAAGCCAAACTGGTGAGACATTGTTTACCTTCAACTCCCACTGGTCATGTTATGCATGTTTGTGTACAGTCAAAATACATGTTGGAGAGGATATGGGAAGGACTGTATGATTGGACTGGTTCGTTTTGTATCTGCTCCATTCGCCCTCCGGGAGTCGGTAAGGATTCGCGTGAGAGTTGAAGTTCTGTTAATAGCACTTTGTGCATAGGCATAGACAGGGCAGAACAGGTACTGAAGGCGCATCACCGCGGCATGGTCAGTGTTTGCTTTTTCTCTCAAACCGGAAGTATCAGGAGTGCATCGCTCAAACAGGTCCGGGCGGCAATCCAAGTGCGCACTCACCGCTCTGCCGGATGGCGCATTTTTCCGGGTGCGGAGACAGGTGATGCTGAAAGGGAGTCACCAGTTCACACAACAATATCTGACCGGACACTGGAACCGAATCAATAATAAATTGTTTGCTGGGTGGACAAACTCAAAGCTATAACCGGTTAGCCCTCTGTTAGCCGCTGCCATCTCACATTTCTGGAAAAAACACGTGTTGTCAGTGTGCACTGAACATGCAGAACATAAACCGATCAGGATACATTTGACCCTTAAAGGGGCAGGCAGATGCCCTTCACAGCTCAACCATGTTCCCAATGTAGAAATAACAAGTATCCACAACAATACATTTAAAGACTCAGCCCCTTCAACACAGGTCTAAATAATCAACTGAAATACTCAGAATCTTTCTAACAATACAACTGTTGGAACATGCAACATAATTTTCTCTCCCTGCCAGGCATTGGACGGACAGAACATATACAACTCGTGTTGCACACTCCGAATTGACTTCTCCAAGTTGGTTAATCTAAATGTCAAATACAACAATGACAAGAGTCGTGACTACACACGACCAGAGCTACCTGCTGGCGATGGACAGCCCAGCATAGACCCCGGAGTGGCTGTTGCATTCAGTAAAGATTCCAACTCCCTCCTCGGTAAGATCCCAGGTAGATCAATTTTTTTTGCATTTTCCTTTTCATAAATATTTTTGTCATTATTGTTGTTATTGTATTTTTCAGTATTGTTTTTACAAGTGTGTACTCATCTTTTTACATCTGAAGCAGCTTCACCTGTGACATTCACAAAATTCTGTGTAATAAGGAAATATGATTGGTATGGTATGCCTGGGTAGTTTTGAATAATTTTACTTGAATAAAAACACTTTGGGTAGTGGCTTCCTCTAGATTTCTGTCCAAATTGAGAATAAGTTATTTTTTTCTAAACTGTAATGTACTGCAGCGATTGTGTGAAAGTGCCGCTCTCCATTCCATGATTGTTGTGTTTGTTTCCCTTCAGGAGCCCTGAGCCCTCTGAGCGCTGCAGCGGCGGCGGCTGCTGCAGCAGGGAGGGTGGCCCTTGCTGGACAGACAGGGTCCAGCGGGGTCCTGCTCGTCAGCAACCTTAACGAGGAGGTCAGTAACACACATCCAAACACACCAGTCAGATGGAGCATCTAAGGCTTGAACTCCATCACTCCTACACCGCCTTCATACCTTGTGTTTTACTTTTAATTTGTTTATTTGCAGATTAGCCGGCTCTCCTCTGTGCTGCCATTTTTTTCATTGTCTTGTGTCTGCAATTCAGAATATAATAAGAATAGTGGGATTTGTTTTAATTTTTTGTTTTTACATAATTTTCCTGAAAACTTCAATCTGAATTGGTTTTACTACATTTGGGCTGTTCTCTAGGTTACGTTTAGATTAAGTTCATTGTAAAGAAATCACAAACCATCTCATTAAGATTTTACTAAAATGAGATGATGGTTTTGTTCCCTCATATCCATTTTTGTTGTCAGGCAGATGAAATTTTGTCTTTGTTTTTAGAAAATCCCATGTTCTATCAATCAATATATGTTTACATGCACAGTTATGTCATTTAATTGGATGCTGTCCCTGTAATATATCTATTGACTAAAGTATGTCCAACTTTGCTATGATGGAATGCAATGACTTTGGACATTTTTCTGGTTGACATTTTATGTCACAGACCAATTAATGAACAACCATTTAGCTGTGGTCAACTAGAACAATTCTGATGCACCATCAAGTGTTTGAATGAGCAACTTCATCAGTCCTCTATATTTTGTATGTCTTATACAGTTTACTTTTTATATTAGAGATATATATTAGAGACTATCCCTTTTGTTATGTTGTTACCTGAAGGCTGTATATCTGCCCCAATTTCTTGCTATTAGTCTTCTGGGTCAGAGCCTGCTGTGGATACTAGGGACCATGTGTACAGCTGACTGTCTTGGTTTGTGAGACATGTTTTTTGCATGTCAAACTAAAGTGTAACATGTATAGTATTATTCTTTGGATTTGAGATAGAGTTTTCATGGTGATTGAAAGACCAAAGGATTTTTTGTGCAGTTGTATAGCACATAGTCTCGGCTCTGATGGTCATGTCACTGAACTCTCCATAAGCACAATTGATAATGGACTTTCAGAATTTATTTTATTTTAACAAAGAGATGGACTGGACTTAATTTTGTTTGACAGAAGAAATTTTGTCTGACCTTTTCTTTGGAGTATTTTGTGCAGTGTCTTTTCACTACCCCTCTGTTGCATTTATTTCCTTTTTGGTCAGGACTCATAATGTCTTCGTAAGAGAGGGGGATTTGCTGTTCCCTTCAACCACACATAAAAACCCTCCCCTCTTTCCTCTTGATGTTCTGCACTTTCCATCTCTTGTCCAGCTGTATCTAACTCTGCTAACTGTCTCTCTTCTCTTTTTCTTTCTAAGCTCTCCTCACCTCTCCTCAACTCATATGAAAGCTCATATGAAATCATTTTGTGATCTCCTAACCCGTGTTTCACTTCTGGAAACAAAATACTATCTCTTTGAAATGCTTGCACACTATCTTTCTTCGCTTCTTCTACGTGTTTTCAAATCTTGTATTAGATATGTGGTTTAAATAGCATCTAATGTCTATTTCTTTTCCTCATCAGTTTGTTCTCTCTGGCTGTGAATGAATGTGTCATCTTCGAGTATTTGACAGTATCGCAAACATTCACTCTCACTTGCTTTCAGATACTGTGCTTAAGCTGTCTTTCTCTGAGTTGTGTCAAAGACACTTTTGATTCGAGTGGCCTTCACATCAACTCTTGCGTGCCCAATCATCCTTTTGAATAAAAATCAGACTGCATGGTTACTTAACTAATTTCCCCCCTTCATGGTCCCCCAATTTCTCCATCCTCTGTCTGAAAGACTGTTGTGAGATAGCTGACCTGCTGCATGTTGTTTTGTTTAATCCATGGTTCTGACTTTATTGCTGATTTTTATTATGATTTTGACTGAATGTACCTTTACCCCATGCTTGTCCAGGGTGACCGACATTTTGGCGCAAGTTATTTGCTCTATTTTGACTAAAGGAAACATTGATCCAAGCCATTATCTCTGACCAAACAACCTGCATTATTCCAGTGTACTGACCTATATTTTATTTTTTGTCCCTCCCCCCTCCCACTTTTTTTTTTTTTTTTAATTTTTACCCTGATTTGCATTTGCCCCCTATGCATCTCCCCTCCCTCTCTTCTATCTCTCCCCCTCCATTATCCCCCATTCACTTTACGTCCCTCCCTGCAATGGGCCTGGGGGTGTTTTTTTCCCAAATCTCAAATCCCTCTTTCTCCTCCTCCTCCTCTTCCCATGTTAACCTACCCCTCCCTCCATCCAACCTCCTCCCACCATGACTCCTCTTCTGCCCACCTCCTCCCCTCCTCCATGACCCACCACCTCCATCACTCTCCGGGGGGGAAACAAAACCCACCATTCCTCCTACCTACCTCCGTTCTGGATCGATCTGTCCATCTCTACCTCCGCTCCGCTCCGACTCTTCTACCTCTCTACCTGTCTCACGCTGCTTGTTGCTCTTCTCTCCCTCTAAAGATGGTTACGCCCCAAAGTCTGTTTACCCTCTTCGGTATGTTATCGTTAGCTCTCTCTCTCTCTCTCTCTCTCTCTCTCTCTCTCTCTCTCCCTCTCCCTCTCTCTCACTGTCTGTCTGTCTGTCTGTCTCTCTCTCTCTCTTTCTCTATCTCACTGTATCGCTCTCTCTCTCTTCTACCACCACTTTTTCTTCTATTTCCATTCTATCTTTGATACATTTGTCATTATTATTATGATTATTATTATGATTATTATTACTATTATTATTATTATGATTATTATTACAACCCTGTGTAAATTTATTTGCACACAGTAGCCTGGTAATTTTAATGAATTGTTACCCCCTGTTTATTGGTTTGGGTTAATGTTTATTACTTTGCTCTATGCCTCACGATGCAGTAATCTGCTAATGCACGGTTATTATTTTTGCATGTTTTTTGTTTATAGCCATCTGATACAGCTTGATAGCTTATGTGTTTAGAGGGTGTCTCCTCTTCTTTATCTACTCTTTCTACACACCTCTCACTTTGAAGTCTTCTTTCATATTCTTGTGTGTACTCTATTCTTCCTCTTTTTGCTCCTTGTCTTCAAATGTCCTTATCAGTGTTGCAAAATGTTTTTAATAATCTAATGTTCTGCTTTCTCTCACCTCACTTCTCCTACTCCCACCTTTGGCTTTAATATAGGAGTATACGGTGATGTCCAGAGGGTGAAAATACTGTATAATAAGAAGGACAGCGCTCTCATTCAGATGTCAGATTCCAATCAGGCCCAGCTAGGTAAGTCACCATCATGAATAGATTCACTCAAACAGATGCACCACTACCCAAACTAAATATCATAAACTCCTGCATCATGATACAGTCTTTCCAAGTGGCCACAAGGTAGCCACTTAACTGTGGAGTGTGTATGACTGGTTTCATAGACATTTTATGTCCTGTTTGTGGAAATCCTCTTCATGTTGATAGCCATCAATAAACAAAGCCGTCGGGACACTAAAAAGCACGACTGTCAAGGGAAAACAAGCTCTAAGGTGTACAATGCAAGCCACCACTAGCTAGCAAAGCTCCCAAGCCTTTTACTGCGGCTGAAGAGGAGGTGCGTGGCTCTATTGTGCTTGGATGTTTGTTTGTCGACTCTTATCATGCAAGCCAAAGACGCTGTGTGTACTCTGACTGTTTGCGCTGGAGAATACATGTTATACTCGCCTTTGCTGTCATTTTCCTAAGAAAGTGATTGGCTCCAATTACTACTTGACCACAGACCAGTTGAGGAAAACTCCCATTACAATACGATCCCTGCGTTCCTTAAACAAAATGACAATTTATTGTCAGTTTAATTTCATTTTTCCAAATTCTTTAAAGGAGCAGTGTGTGAGATTTGGTGACCTCAAGGTGTGAAGTGGCGCGTTGTATCCATAACCTCACCATCACCCTTCTGAGCATGCAGGAGAACCTATGGTAGACTTCAGTATTCATCTGAGGATGTTTAAGATAAGATAAGATCAACTTTATTAATCCCGAAGGAAATTGTTTTGCCAGAGAACAGTTAGTCAAACAAATACAAATACAATGGTACATTTTAGTGTCTAAAAGTAAAAGTGTTTAAAGTAAAACATGTCACAATAAAAATTCAATTAACAAGTAAACAGGAAAACAAGGTGAGAGTGCAAGAATGACGCATTGCAGACAAATGTGAGGTTAAAAAAAACAACATTGCAGAGCACATAGTCAAATGATTGCACATGATTGTCTGAGTTATAAAGTCTGATTGCCACAGGTAGGAAAGACCTCCTGTGGCATTCTGTGGAACTCCTTCAGTGTCCTGCTCTCAGACACTTCCACCACAGACTCCAGTGCAACTCCCAGGACAGATCCAGCTCTCCTGTTGAGCTTGTTGAGTCTGTTGATGTCAGCAGTTTCAATGCCTCCTCAGCAGTGAAGGTGACGAGAGGATGGCGAGAGCCCCAGTAATGCTAGGGGGCAGGAGGGCAGAGATGCCGATGAGACTTGGTGGATTGAGGAGGCAGGAGAGGGGGGTGTGGCTGAGACTCAATCGTCATACCTGTTAAAAACAGGTGTTGCTGGTTGGCCTCCTTTAGGTCTCCTTCCATCGTCTGGTCCACTTTCCTTCCATGACCAGTAATGATTCTCAACTCTCTTCACACCTCCCTCATGTTGTTCTGCTGGAGTCTGGCCTCGAGCTTCCTCCTGTAGCAATCCTTGCCTTCTGCAATCTTTTCCCTCAGCTCGGTCTGCACCTTTTTCAGCTCCTCTTTGTCACCACTCCTGAATGCAGCCATCTTCCTGTTCAGAGTGTCCTTGAGGTCTTTGGTCACCCAGGGTTTGTTGTTCGGGAAACAGCACACAGTTTTGTTGGGCATGACATTGTCCGTATAGAAGTTGGCATTGTCAGTGATGCAGTCTGCCGTAAGTAATCCAATGTACTCTCCCTTCACCACACAGAGCTCATCCCAGTCAGTCCCCTCAAAGCAGCTCTGTAGGGTATGTTCTGCCTCCTGTGACCACAACCGGACAGTTCTGGTGATCACAGGTTGCCGCTGGACTCCAGGGATGTAGTAAGGTTTAAGATGGACCAGCTTGTGATCTGATCTGCCGAGAGGAGGGAGAGCTGTGCAGCTGTATGCATCTTTAGAGTTAGTTTACAGCAGGTCCAGTGTCTCTTGTCCTACAATCCACAAACTGTTTGAAGGTGGGCAGGGATGATGACAAGGTGACCATGGGGTGCAGGGTCTGTAGTCTTGCAGTCGCGGAGCAGATGACGTAATTTGCCTGTGACGCGTTGGCAACCAGTGGGATGTGAACAGAAATGATGATGGCATGAGAAAAATCCCTGGGTAGTTAGTATGGACGAAGACTCACTGCTAACGGTTCGATGTCCGGGCTGCACACATGCTCCTTCACCGTGATGTGTCCAGGGTGGTACCACTTGACTCCTCCTCCCTTCTGCTTGCCTCTTGTCGGCGCAATTCCTGTCCCCTCGCACGAATTGACAGCCAGGTAAACTCACCAGAGAGTCTGGTATGTTGTCATGCCGCCAAGTCTCCGTGAAGCACAAGACCGACACATCACGAAACACAGTCTCACCGTGCGAGTGCTGTTAGCTCCTCCATCTTATTGACCAGCAATCTTAAATTTCCCATCACAATGGAGGGGAGATACGTTTGTTATCTCCTCTTCCTCTGCCATCGTCTGTTTGGTTGACAGCCCCAGTACTTCTTTCGTAGCTTCTTGGGAATTTTATGCTTCTCCCCGTTCACGCCGCTGCGTCGGAGTTCCATCAGCTGGTCCCCGGTGCAAACAATGGAGCCATGGCGCTGCTTAGCCTCGACCGGGACCCGGCTCGATAAAAACACTCCAAACACTACGAAAATGTAAAAGAACGAGTGGAGCAGCATTTCTGTACATTTCTGACAAACTACTTATTTACCCTGTTTCTTGTGTATAAAGCAAAAATGAGGTACCTATAAAACAAATATTAAAAAAAAAAAAAAAAGTAAATAAGACACAATGACGAGGAGCGTTTCTGGCAGGCCACTGTCAGGGACGCCGCCGGAAGTATGTCCACGCTGGGCTATTATTAAAAACATGGAGCCCTAGAGAGGGCCACTCTACATGCAAATATACATTAATGGCCTCATTTGAAGGTGCAGTGAGAGAGATTTTGGCCATTTTTGTCACTTCTAAAAATCTTACAAATCAATTACATACTGACATTTATATGAATTTATAATCACCAAAATGTAAAAAATAAACATTCCATTACCCTTAAATGAGCCCATTAATGTATATTTACACGAGGAGTGGAGGAGTGGATATACTAAGCATCTTTTGACTTTTAAAGACAACTGCGGGCTACCGTAGGTTCTCCTGTTTGCTCATGAGGATGAGTTGATGGACACACCATGAAAATCCACCACTAGATATCACCAAATCTTACACACTGCACCTTTAAGGTTAATAGAAAAAAATAAAACATTTAGATGATTATACGTTCATGAAAATGTCACTATAATGGTTTTGTGATATTTTTAGAAGTGACAAAATTACGGAGTTCTTACACACTGAACCATTACATGTAGAGACAACTGCGGTCTTTCACTTTAATGTTGGGCTTGTTTCAACAATGTAATGATCTACACATCGACAGCATTGTTATCACTAACTTTTTCTTTGGCATGTATAAAGCAATGAGCCACTTGAATGGCCAGAAGGTATATGGGAAGATCATCCGAGTGACCCTGTCGAAGCATCAGACGGTGGCGCTGCCACGCGATGGCCTGGACGACCAGGGCCTGACCAAGGACTTTGCCAATTCCCCGCTCCATCGCTTTAAGAAACCAGGGTCCAAAAACTTTCAGAACATCTTCCCGCCCTCTGCCACTCTCCACCTCTCCAATATCCCGTAAGTACCACGGCAGTCAGCTCAGGACCAGTTATTTCTGAGGACCCAGGATAGGAATCGTTAATGTATAAGCAAAATAGAGAACATTATTTGATCATAACTTAGTTTCATCATTTCTTGAATTAAGCTGTGGTAGCGATTGAGCATATGTCATACTAGCTCTGTGAGTTAAGAGTGTGATTAGAACTTTTTGCGGTGCTGTTGGACATCCTGGTGTGTTTCTGTTCAGCATGTTTTAAAACAATCCCGCTGTCAAATTAGCAACATTTAGCTCAGTTTGAAATATTGCATCTCATCTAGAGATGATTTATAGTTTTATTTTACTGCATTGGTTTTTTGCCAGATGTTTGTAATATCTGAGAGTAATTTCCCTCACAATAATCTTGTTTCATCTGTTCAAAAACAAAATGACAATATTTATAATTAGTTTTTTTTTTATCGTTACGATTTTCTCTCTCATTAGTAACCGAAATGTATGTGTTGTTTTCAATCTAACAGCATGCTCCCAAAGAATGATTTGGATGAAAACAGTTGACAGTGTAGTTACCTTGGATTTGTTCCCTTAATTTTCACAGACAAGATGTGACGGAGGAGGACTTGCGTCTTCTCTTCTCCAACGCTGGAGGCACTGTAAAAGCATTCAAGTTTTTCCAGTAAGTAGAAGGTCCTGTCCCTGCCAAAGTATTTTATTGAACTTCCCAGAGTGGGAAGATCCTAAAACGGCATTCTATCATAGCCGTCTCTCACATCTCTCTCCCCTCACCCTTATGCGATAACCCACCAACAACGGCGGCGGATTACTGGTTGTCCAATGTGTAAGGAGCAGAAGTTCTACGTCGTTAATGGTCCACACGAACGTCACCTTTCATGCTCGCGCATTCTTTTCCGCCACTGTCAACGAATCCTTCCTCTTCTTCTTATACCTCTTTTTCTTCTTGTGTTTGTTTACATCTTAAGAGTTTAGTGCGCATGCTCCATGTCTTCTCTGTTTTTGATGTAGGTCTCTGGCAGCATTACAGTGCCTCTCCAGCCTGGAGGCTATACTACAGCATTCTCAGTTCTCATGTATGCAGTGTGGACAGAATCTTTTTTCAGAACAAATCAAAAAAAGATTGTCATCGTCTCAGTGGGGACGGGGCCAAAGAGTACCATTCTGGAACAATTTTATTCGAGTTTGAGTTTAGCACGTCTATTCCTACAAGCTTTATCTCAAGTGGTTCTCAGTCACCATGTATCTAATTCCAGGGATCGTAAAATGGCTTTGATGCAGATGTCAACAGTGGAGGAGGCTATCCAAGCTTTGATTGACCTTCACAACTACAACATGGGAGGAAACCAGCACCTGAGAGTCTCTTTCTCCAAGTCCACCATTTGAGAGTGGGGACCCATACAACCCAGTTAAGGGGTTTGCCGTCTCTGAGTTGGGCCTGGAATCTTTGAGATCGTGTCTGGACATTGGGAGGGGAGGGGAGGGGGGCACACTGATTGAATTAGTTTTGTTGTGGGGGGGTGGGGGGGGGATTGTTGATCCTGTCATTCCTCAAGAGACTCTGAAACCTTTGCATTCAGTTTTTAAAAGAGAAGAATTGAGTGTCAGTGTTGCAAATACCGGGTCCTCCCAGCTATTAACTGTACCTCTGTATTTTTGTGTCAGAATATTGACATGATTGATTGTCCCCTCGTTTCATAGTTTAGTGTAGATTGATGTTTAATTCTTGACTTAGTTAAAAGATACAGTACTTATGTGCCTTACTTGACATGATAAATTGTTTGATGGACATCTTCATTAACACACTGCTCTGATTTTGAGGCACATTTGTATTACTTATTATTTTTGGGGCGTCAGTGAGAATGTAATCTCATTTTTTCATCATTACAGTTAAAGCTGTGCCATCAACCAGGTAGAGTAATTTTTGTTTTGTGTCAGAGTTTAGGATTCATAAAATTTTTACTTTAGGAGCAGAAGAGAGAAATGTACCTGAGGCTACACTTAATAGTTTTTACAGCAGCCTTCAAAGGGCAGTTTAACTTGAATTCCGCTATTCCAGGGGTTTTCAAAGTCCGAGTCTGGAGAATGCTCAGGCAAGAAGAAACACCAACACACCATTCTTACAGGTTTACTTGCAGGGCATTGACAATTTCTTGATGCCAGGCGAATCATGGTTAGGTTATATTTGCTCAATCGTTCAATAGCTAAGACGTCAGATGATGTAACAGAACTTAAAGGTGCAGTGTGTAAGATTTGGAGACATGAAGCTGCATGTTGTATCCATTACCTCGCGCTCACCCTTCTGAACGTGCTGGAGAGCCTATGGTAGACTTGAGTTGTCATTAAAACTCAAAAGATGTTTTGTATGTCCACTCTGGGCTACTGTAAAGACATGGCAGCCCCCATAGAGAGGACCCGCTCATCATGTAAAATACACATTTATGGTTTCATTTAAGGGCAATAGGGGGGAAAAATACATTTTGGCGATTAGAAAGTCATGAAAGTGTCAGCAAGTAATTGTTTTGTAACATTAGAAGTGACAAAAACATTCAGAATTGTACACACTGCACCTTTAAGAATGCACCAAAAATATACCCACCCAAACCAATACATCCACCCACATTGGAGTTAAGCCAACGCAGATACCCCCACTCTCCAGCCCTCAATGACATTCCAGAGCTGGTCAACATTGGGAGCTACCGCATGACCCTCTCGTGTTAAATGTCATACATCATCCATCTTCTTAGTTTCCACCTTGGCCCACCTTCCACTTTGAAAACCCCTGCGTTATTCCACAATTATATGCCGTGTAAGATTTTGTCTCAATGGTTCCTGCTCAAGATAAAACCATCTTAACATGGCTCATAGCTGAGTACTTTATCCGAGTTTTTTGAAATCTTTTCCCACATCAGTGAGGTGTAATTGTCGATGACAATGGTTTTTCTACGCATGTATAGTGTCGATAGGATCACACCATCAGACTGTGTTGCATGCTGTGGAAGCAGATAGAAGAGTCCACTGTGATTTCATTGTCATGTGACAGTTTAACTCGAGAGGGCTACTTGGTTGGACCAAAGTTTATGTGCCTTTAGTGTTCCTTTAATTCAGTGATTCTCAACTAGTGGATCAGGGACTCATTTTCAGTGGGTCACGGGCCTTTGACTGAAAAAAAAAGTCGCTGCTATGCTTTGATTTTTCAGTGGATTTCTATTGCATCAGAGTGTCATCCAATCACACTCCTAAACAATAGGTGGCAGTGAAGCCCTGTAATGCTAACATACATCTGCAACTTCACAGAGGTAGAAAACAAGCAAAGTTTGTTTACGCTTGCTAATTGACCATGAAACACAAGTATGACACAGACTACATGAAATTTTAATTTTCTTATATTGATTTGGGTCGCAGCTCGTCATCAAGGGGTGACGTGGGTCCCGAAGCCAGATGAGTTGAGAACCACTGCTTTAATTCATTTTGAAACAAGCATTTGAAAATGATCGATTGTCAAATTTCAGGAAAAATTCAGTTGTTGAGATAAATCCCTCGTGTTTTTTATACACTCTAGACGTGAGGTGTTTTCTCAGAAATAATAATCATGTATATTTTTTCCTCCAAGCCTGGTTTTATACGGATCAACATGTACGATTTGCTAAAGTTCTGAGGCACAATTAAAGGTTGAATTATTTTCTAACAAGCGGAGGTACGACCTTGTTTTCTGCTCTTTTGAGTTTCCCCCTCTCATGGTCTCTCGTGTACTCTGCATTACCTCTGTAGCATGTCTAATAAAACTCTTCTGTAGCTCTTGGTTCACCTTCTCTTTCTCTCCGCTCGCTCAGTCCCAGGGTGGGAAGGAAGCCAAACTCCATTTTGGGACCACTTGACAAACAAGCTCTAATAAGCCCAATCGAGTCCTGTGATGGCTCTATTTCACAGGACAGAGAAGTACATTCCATTGATGCCTTTCCCACCCTACCAACTGACAATCCATTCCTCTGATGTGGTGTTTTTCTCCTCACTCATGGGTGCCTCTATTCTGTAATCACTCTCAAAGGACCTTTGATCTCCTGGCAGTCTCTACTTGCTCACACCTTTAGACATACATAAATGGCCTCATTTGTCAGTTTTCCAAATCTGTGTTACGTTAATGGAAGCGTTGAGGCATCTTGAGAGTAACAAGCTGCATTCATGAGCATTGACAGTAGAATGTGTTGCCTCCTTGTAGTTATGGAGAATTCCATTGAGTAGCAGAATGGATTAGATGCTTTGGTTCTGGGTGCAGCCTTGATCTGTAACAGGACACCTGGCTCATTTGAATGGGGTGACCTATGACCCTGCATTGCTTCGTGGTTATGCTGCTTTGCCTGTGTTGTGAGAGGCATCGACCAATGTCGTCTTAATAACGCACACAGAGCTGCTCTCTCTTGTCAGCCTGCATGAAGAGACCTTTTTGCCCTTGTATTTTCTTGAAGATTGTAACGGGCAGCTATCCTGAGGCCTCGGAAAGAAGCATTTGCAAACTATATTTTACCGTATTTAGTTAATTCTTTGAATTGAGAGAATTGTTAAAGCTGCATAACATAATCCACGTGTGGGAAAATTAAATTCAAATAAGGTAGTCGATCAAATGCGATCAATTACTTGAGTGGAATTTCTAAAAAAAATCAATATACAAGCAAGGTTTTGTTAATTTGATTGTTTCTTGTTTTGGTCTTTGTGGATTTGGGACTGCAAAATGTCTTTAATTTTATTCCAATTGTGAAAAATCACATTTTTTAAGGTGATTAGTATCAGGTGTGTGTCTGAGGGGTCAAGTAATGCCCAAAAGCTGAAACATTCTATGAAGTGTGCAGGTTGTCATCTGGAGAGAATGAAAGTGATCAGAGAAAATGTCCAATCTTTTTTTTTTTTTTAATATTTGTTTATTTTCAAATTTGTATTTTATAAAGTAAAAAAAATTCAGAAAATGCTTCCATATATCATGTCATCCTCAGTCGTTTATCCTGTAATCTGGGTCACAGGGTATTTCTATCAGTACACATAGGGGCTACCAATCTCAGGGGCAGTGACGCTGCAGCAGGGCCTGAGTGGGATTCGAACCAGTGACCTTTGCTTGCAACTGCTCCAACCACTGCCACCCCTTTTTATGTTGCAAGGGGAATTGTTACCACCCACAGCTGAGGAGCCCACAGAGCTCTCTGCCCCCACTGGACATAAGGCATCTCCTCGTAACAGGGGCCAGTGTATAGTTCAGTCGAGATTCAACATGGCGTCTCTATCAGCATGAAGCTTCTCTAGTTGCCTATCGGGCTTCATTGATGCCGGATCCACTTGGAACACTTTGACTCTTCCACACGTTCAGATTCAAGTAGATTTCACTCCTTGAAGATGAAATAATCATTTCCAACTCCAAAATGTCTAAATTACTCTTGTAATCTTTTGCAGATGTTTGTTATTTGATGTTTATATATTTAACCCATAATTCACAGCAACAACAAGGGCATTGATGACTGTATGGCCTCCATTTTCAGTCTTTATGTAATGTATTAATTTCCTTATTATTATTCGGGCATGTTTCTCAGACTGTGGCTGACAGAGAGAAGGCTACAACAACAAAGTCTTATCTAAACACCAGATAAACCCTGTGGGCCTGAGGCCCCTGATGATTACACTCAACCACTAAGGTTCAATTTGTGTCTGTAAACGACTGAGAATGATAAAGTTGCTGCTGATGCATTGCTGTAAACTGGCATTACTTTAGGGACCGGGGCCCATCGGCATGACTTTGTGATGATGGACGTCCTGTCACGCGTGGTCTGATGAAGATGATGCTCCACAGTCAGGCCCTGGGACTGAGCAGATGACTTGATCCATCATCACGCGGACATCTTCTACTACCAATGCGAGCTGCATGGTCCCTTTTTTTGTTTGCCGGTCCTCGATGGAAGTACAATGCGTCCTGGACGTTGCTCTCTAAACAAAGATGAGATGATGTATCAAGGCAGAAGGGCAGATCCAATCAATAAGGAGTCTGGCCGATACATCAGCAGGGGCAGGACACTGTGGTCCTGCCCTCCATCACTCGGATCACAGACGATGGGAGAAAGGCTTCTCCTGCGTCTGGCTCCCACATGGGCTTCCTCTCCCTTTCTTACTAATTCAATGTTTGACGACATCTACCATTTAAAGATGAATCGCTTTACCTATAACACGTTTTCACCGCCTTTTAAAGCACCTAACACAACTGATGGCATTTTGTTTTTATCTAGCAATGTGGAAATCTTGAAAGTGGCCTTTTCATGAAATTTTGGAAATTAGTTATTTAAAGGTGCAGTGTGTAAGCTTTTGGCCATTTTGTCGCTAGAAAAAAAAACATTACAAAAGAATTACATTCCAACATTTTCATAATCGCCCAAATGTATTTTTGTTCCCATTACTCTTAAATGAGCCCAATAATGTATAATTACATCAAGAGTGGGTCCTCTCTCTGGGGGCTGCCATGTTTTTACAGTAGCCAAGAGTGGATGTACTAAACATCTTTTGAATTGTAATGACAACTGAGGGCTACCATAGATTCTCCTGCATGCTTGGAAGGGTGAGGGTGAGGTGATGGATACAACATGCTACTTCACCTCTAGATGTCACCAACTCCCACACAGTGTACCTTTAAATGAAATTTTGGAAGTAAGTTATTTTAATTCAATGCATTTGTTAAAGAATTCCACATGCTTCCAGCCTGTTCTGATGATACAGATAATACAGCATCTTTTATTGTGACTCTTGGTGCTGGGATTATCACTGAGATTAATGATCAAGAAAAAAGAATTCAACAGTTTATTGACATCTGTCCACTATAGAAATACATCTGTTTACGTCAGTAAATCATGTTTATATTGGTGTAGAAATACATTTTTTTCCAACGTGCCCAGTTTAGAGTATGACTCTTTATTTTTCAAATAATTAACTTTAAATTATTAATAACGAATGTACACTAATCACTCTGAATTTATTGAAAATGAAGGATGGGATAAATATTGTGCTGGAGGCAGATATAATGATAAAACATGAAGATTTATTATATATTTTACGAATTATCTTTTTACAAAACATTAGGAACTATTATATATTAGATTTTACTTGCTAGTACTTGGAAAAACGGTAGTTACTGTCTTTTCTGTTGTTTTGACACTGCAAAATCACCAATTCAATCCTTTCCGGCCAAAGTGATGTCACATGACATTTATTTGTTTGGCTATCGCACATTTGATTTTTCACGAGCGTGAGAGAAGCAGTAAGGGCCATCCTCCCTCTGTTTTCTTGAACAATTTGAAACAACGCGTTTTTGAATGGACAGTGGACTTCTTTAGCCTTCCTGTGTTTTATTTTGTAAAGTAACTCCTCTCATTTCAGGTCACTTACCCTTCCTGCTTCCTGTCTTTCCCACCTGTGTGATTGTGATAATGTGCTCCAGCTGAGTCGCATTAACCCCCGTGTATATCTAGTCTGTGTCTTCCCCTGTTTCGTTGCCAGTTCGTTTAGTCATGTCTGATGTCTCTACTTACCAGCACTTCCATGCCATGTCCTTAATCCTGCTGTGCTGCCAGGCTTTTTGTTCTTGCGTTTTCTACCATGTGTCTTGTGTAGTTTACTAAAGATTTCCCTGTGTCTTTTGCACAGCACTTTTTTTTAATCTTTTCTAGTATCTGTTATTTTTTTTTTGTCAGATTGGTCTTTAGTTATTCTAGTTATCCTCTTAATGAGTGATTTTTCAGTTTTGTAATTTTAGATATTTCCTTAGTGTGTTTTCAAGCCATGCCTTGCCTCCTTTTGTTAATAAGTATTTGACTGAACGTTCTACTCCGAGTCCTGCTTTTGGTGTCTTCCATGTCCCCACTCGTTACAGTCAAACGGAAACAAATAGAGTAAGTTACATTTGTAGCAACAGTTCCAAGGCAGGGAGGTGTGAAATTATAGGATGCATTTCTAAAATCTTTATTTCTCATTCATATAAAATAGCAATGCGGTGCATCAAACCTGTTTTGAAATACTAAGGACAAAAAAGTGGACTGTAAATGTTGAAAGCAAACAGGAATAAAATTGACATCAGCGGGTAAGAGAGACAGAAACTCCATCTCTTCCATGTTTGTCAGAATGCGTGTGTGTTCCCACATGTCTTCTCTCTGAGTACATGCAGGATTCTTCTCTCACATTCCACCAAATGTTAAGACATTTGAATGCAGTCAATACATTGGGGCCTCATGGGCTACATGCTACAGTATATTGAGTGGATTTGTTCATGTTTTCTGTGCACGTAAAAGAGAGTGGTCTGCTGCTGCTTCCTGTCAAGAATGAACCAAATCAGCCAAGAGTCCTGTCAGTGTCTGACATCCACAAATAGGAAAAGCAACATTGAATGTACCATTTTTTTTGTCTTTTTCTGAAACTATTCTGTGCTAACACGTACAGACTGTATTTTCATTTTCTCTCCTTTATCAAGGCAGAGCTCCTCAAGCCTGAGGTCGGCTAGGGTGTCAAGTCAAGAGACCACACCCTTAAAGGTACAGTGTCTAAGATTTGGTGACGTCTATTGGTAAAGTTGCATGTTGTATCCACCACCTCACCCTTACTCTTCCGAGCATGCAGGGGAACCTATGGTAGATTTAAGTTGTCATTAAAACTCAGAAGATGCTTAGAATGTCCACTTTTATGACTGTAAAAACATGGCGGCCCCTGTAGAGAGGACCCGCCTCGTGTCTAAATAAACATTAATGCCCTCATCCATGGGTAATGGAGAACATTACACATGTAGGTGATTTTAAATTCATGAAAATTGTAGGTTGTAAATATTTTGCAATATTTATAGAAGTGACAAAAATTACCAAAATCGTACGTACAGCACCTTTTAATCATTAAAATTATGTCAATAAAATAAAAATAATTGAGTTAGAAAAAAATGCACCCCCGTACAATTGTCACAGGAAAACATGTGACTGATTGAGACCAAAACTGAAGTTTGTACCAGACTTTAAACATGTTTCATTCATCTCTGAAGATAATTTCAACATAGGAGTCTATGTGGGGATTTGCTCCCTTTTGGAGTCAGCCCTCAGTGGCCAACCTGTGAACTGCAGCTTTATTCACTTCCTATTGCGCTTCATCCGTCTGCACCGGAGGTTGCCCCCCGATCAATCTTCATTATCAAAACAACAGAGCTAGATGTCCACCAGACATAACATCAGTCCATCTCCATTTTTACATGCGATGTCACTAATAGGATTTGACACAGATGGGAGAATATAATGGCGGATCTTCACATCTTCTTAGCACCATTAATCCACCAATGCTATTTTTTTTTGTGCAAGCTACCTCACCTTCTGAGGCAAGAGTTTTATTACATGGTAATTTAAGACACGGTTCGTTCATCTCAAGTGTTGCCTCTGGACTTTCAAATCAAAAAAGAGGCCTGCTGATATTTCTGCTCCTCGTCTTTCCAAAGCCCACACATTATCCTGTTTTATAATCTGTATTTTATTTGCATGTCTCCCCCCTGAGGTGAGGGAAGGAGGGAAGGAATCCACCAATAGCCATGAAAAGCCAGTGCCGCCTTTTTTATGTGTCTTGCTTCACTGAGGAATCCAAAAGATTTATCACTTCTTTATGTCACAGCGCTTTTTTTTTATGACTTGCATTGATCATCAAGGTGTAGCACCATTATCGTGAGGAGTATATTATGTCCCCCCCCCCCCCCCCCCCCCCTCATGTTCACTGTGCCACTGCAACAGGACATGGATAGAGAAACTATCTGATTCACATCAGCCCCTCTGTCAGATCCCTGCTGTTCCACACTGGAAGTCTCTGATAAAGATAGACAACAGTTCCCAGCCATGTGGAGAGAGAGATAATCTCGCTCTTAAAGGTGCAGTGTGTAAGATTTCGCTCAGGTCCGTGAACCACTTTTGGGTCATGAACCACCAGTTGAGAATCACTGCAATTCCAGAGAGTTTTGAAATGACTCGGCCTGAAATGAAATGGCTGGGTGACTTCTTCTTTATAATTTATTTTTCCTCGAGGGTCTTTTATACGCATGTACACCCACATCCATTTAACTACTATACTGCTATGTGAATGGTGGGAGTTGGTGCATTGAAACTCCCAGTCAACTCCCGTTTTTGAGTATGAATATACTGTAACTCTGATTCGTCTTCTTAGTGTGTAAGATTTCGGCCTGGAGCCGACACCCCGGTTGTCACTTAGGTTATAAAACACTGCCGTGCCCGTCCTCCATTGCTTTTTCCCCGTGCACCATTTAGAGTGAGGAGATACTCCAAGTTTCCTCAGGACTCGGCCGCCAAAGGGGGCAACTTTGTCCCTTTGTAACTACTTAACTTTTCTACCACTTTTGAGTCTAGAACCAATGCCTTTCACCTCACAGACAGGATCCATAGACAATAGACTTTGCTCATTTCCCTTCTTTGTGTTTTCCACTACTTTTGAATCGACTGAAGATCACTGCACAAATCATCTAGAGAGCCTGCAAAAGCGTGGCTTTAATTTCTAATGCCAAGGGATCAGACAATTTGTGCCGCAAACCTCCCCCCCCCCCCCCCCCCCGCTGTTGCTGAGGGGCACAGTCCGTCATAGTCACCGAGAGAGGGTGAGACGAGAGCCCACCATCCAACCGTAAAGAGTGCTGGATGGGCTTCAACTCGTTGCTGCAGAGAGACACATTCCATCAGAGATGAGAGTCTCCAAGAGAGCACACTTTAATTCGTAACTCCCAAGGATTGGAGCAACTCACAGTCAGAGGCATATCTCTGGGCAGAGATTCATTCAGGGTAGCATACACCGTTTTTGAGAACTTGCAAGAGCTGTATGTTTTGTTCCTTGATCTAATTATCTGTGATGTGATCAGCCTGATAAGCTCACATATCACCAGTTAAAAACGACCAGTACCTGATCAGACGAACTTAGGTTCACTGGCTCTGATACTGTGTGGTGGCACGGACCTCATCAATGTTTAAACTGCCTTAGAATGCAGTTGTGGGGTAGTTGATCGGCTACACATAAGTTGCCTAAATTCTTTGCCTGTATAATAACAAACTCCATTGACGAGTTAGAGGACAAGCTCAGCTTCGGACAGTGCATCGAACAAAGCTTTGGCCCACAATGCATTGCAAGATCACGTTAGGTTGGCGAGTGCCTCTGTTTGATTAACATCTTCTAGTGCAGACACACACGGCCATTCTGTTCCACTGACGTCACTGGAGCAGTGTGTTGAGAACAGTGGACATTGCTGCTCCTGCTAAGGCTGCCACTGTCTTTGTTAAATTACTCAAACAAATGTTTAAGTCATTTTATATGGGTTTGACCAGTTCATTAGTGATACTTACACTACAGGTCAACCCCTCGAAGACCAAGGAGCTGGTCATTGACTTTGGGAGGTTCCATCCAACTTCACGACTGGTTCTGATCGAGGGAGTCGAGGTGCAGACTGTGGACTCATACAAGTACCTCGGACTGTGGTTGGACAGCAAGCTGGACTGGACAGCTAACACGGACCACCTGTACAGGAAGGGACGGAGCAGGCTGTACTTCCTGAGGATGCTACGGTCCTTTAGCATCTGCAGGAAACTCTCAGTGGTTGCCAGTGTCCCGTTTTACATCGTGGTGTGCCGGGGGGCAGCACATCCAAGAAGAAGAGCTCCAGACTGAATAAACTGATCAAGCAGGCTGGCTCCATGGTCGGCATGAAACTGGACCCTCAAGTGATGGTGGCAGAGAGGAGGACAATGGAAAAACTACTGTGCATCATGGATGATACCAGTCACCCTCTGGACACCGTCATCAGTAGCCAGAGGAGCCTGATCAGTGACAGACTGCTCCTCCCCAAGTGCAAGACCGACAGACTCAAAAACTGGCTGGTGGGGGATCGGGGCCATCGGCCTCAGATTTCCGTGGCCCTGCGAGCCGTTTGGGATTTACCTCCTGAACAGGCGCCATCCAGGTCTGCCCTGGTTGCATTGTACGTGTGTGTGCGTGTGTGTGTGTGTGTGTGTGCGTGTGTGAGTGTCCGTGCATGAGGTCACACCTCAGTGCTTTCAGCTGGATGCAGCTGTGACAGACTGCCCCCCCCCCCCCCGAATAAATGCAGTTTAACTAAGAGTCCTGTTTTATTACTGCACAGAAAAACATGTGGACAGAGTTATTTTGTTTTTGTTTTGTTTTTTTATACGAAGGCACTTTGGTCAGTTCCTGTTGTCGGTGATAATGATGACAAATGTTTCCGTCCTGCTGAGCCCCAGAGAAATGTCCACATCTCTCGGGGGGGGGGGGGGGGGGGGGGGGGGGGGGGGCTTGGGTCCACAAATTAGCTTTTGTCAATACCGTGTTCCCAATTTGTCCTCACAGGATATGCTGACAGAAATATCGGTTACTGTAACCAACGGAGGGAATTGAATCCGATTGGCTTATTCCTGGTGTCATTAGCATCGGAGGATGAACGAGCAGCTGTGATGATGAGATGCTGTTCGCCGCCTGAGTCCAGTCTGCGCCACACTGAGCGGTTTCTCTCTGTTTCACTCTGTGACGTCTGAATGTGAGCGCAGACGTAGATGTGGACATACGGCTTTAGATTTAGAATGTGTTATTGATGAGGGACGGTCCTCGCTGAGAATGAGATGCTGACAGATCTATACAGTGTATTCTGCATCCTCAGTGTCAACAGCTTTAAATACTCACTTTTTTTCCTTTAATAAAACGGTCACACCGATACCTTTGTATTTTAGATACATTCTTTATGATAGATTACATTTATTCAATTTACTTATTTTTCATTCATTTATTTTATTTAATCTATATTATAGATAGATTACATTTATTTGAGGGAGGTAGAATTGATTGATATCTAATGGTGGAGCGACTGAATACCCCTCGTGTACAAATATGTATTACGGTTTATTCTGGGGTAATAAAAGATCAATTCATAGATGAGGGCAGATTATTCAGTCACACAAAAACCCATCTTCTTTCATTTGTGTTCATCCACATTGGAAAAATGTCCCTTCCATCGGACACTCCGGACCTTTACCGGCGGTTGTGGTCGTGTGTGTGGCGTGTTGAGTAGAACAGATGTTGGTAGATGCAGATATGAGCAGTCATCCATGACTCCATGACATCATTGTGTGCCCCCCCCCCCCCGCCCCCCGCAGTGAGTTTAAAGATGCTGTATTTGGACCGAGTCTATGTTAAAAATGTATCTTAACCTGCCAAAGTATCAAAGTACTTCACTTAATAACAAAACTATGGCAACTGGCATCAAACTGTAATATCCAGCCATCAAACTTCCATTAGTGAGACAAAGAAAGTTTGGCTTTTTTTTCTAATCACAAGATATTTGATGATCTTTAACTGATAGTTAACCATCAAGCGACAATAATAAAATGAGCTATTGTAAAGACTAATACCTGTGTGACCTGTAAAGGTTACATGTGACGTGTGATTGGAATTTTCAAGTGTGCGACTGCAGCGTAAAGAATTGTATAACAAATAGAAACAAAAGAAAACAATGAGCCATACACTTTAGAGACTTCCTGTGAGCAGCGCTGCAAACTACAAAAGAGGAAGGAGAGGAGTTCCGTGTTGGCACTAAAGGGACGTGATGTGAATGAATTCAGCTCAGTCCTGCTCTGTCTCTCTGAACAATGGCTCTTGAAACCAGTTAGATTAAGCACATCGTCTATTGATCCGCTCCTAAATTGCTGCGCGACACAAGACAAATAATCCCATTTCAAGTTTCAACACTTGTTTCTAATTGTTTCCAAATCATTCGGGGCAGGAGAGGGTCACAATCCGTTTATCTGTGAGGAGTGGCCGCGCATGCATGAGTCGGATTCTGCCTCTGCACCGGACCCCTGCGCTGCGCGGACCCCGTCCTCTGCGCTGCTCTTCCTCTGGAAGCTGAGAGCAGATCCACACTGTCGACTCCGTGCTCCTCCTTCACAAGAAGACAACGAGGAGGCGACGTGACGGAGACGCGGGCGCTAGGTCACGGTTTACCTTTCTGCCTCCACATATCAAAGGAGACGCCACATCAAAGCGTCGTGCTGCGCGATCGATATCATACCTATCAAATGATCTGTGATGTTCACCTTCAGCTTCCTGCAGTGGCGATAAAAAGGCGGCACCCTGACGCAGGAGATAACAGGGTAAGGGGCAAACAGCTGGACACGACAGGTGCGAGGGTACTTCTATAAAACTGTCTTTTATCTCAACCTGATGATATGAACATGTATTTAAAGTTATTTACTCATTAGATATTAACCCTGCAGGCGCTCTGATGCAGCACATGCACAAACATCACATTTAGTCCAAGAGAGTTGACGGAACTGTATCGTGCAGACGCGTCATAACACGTCATCATCAGCTGTGAGGTGACAAACGATACTATTACTAATACAACCACTGGGGGCGCTGATCAGCACAGACATACTGACGTCTCATGATGACATTTCATCGTGTGGATCACACTGGTGAGGGAGCTTCTCCTGAGTCAAGGTAGAGTTGAGATAATGATGCTGGTTACCATGGTGATGGAATCAATGACGGCTTAACCACGGATTGCACCGGAGGCTAAGACTTGAAAGGAACCGATCTGCATTTTTTTTCCAATTTAAATGATCATCCTATCTTATTGATCACATGACGCACTTAAGTTGCCAAGTCTGATGAATGTCCATTTAGAGGTAAACATCTTAAAATGCCAGAGTGCAATTAAAGAAAGAGAAGCTCACACTTCCCATCGCCCCCCTGACATTGAACACAGCAACCTAACATTTATGGAGAGTGAATGTGGAGTGAAGTGGCCTTTAGATGATCACATTACTTGAATTCCAAGTGAAGGACTTTTCTTAATGGTGTATTTACTTGAAATTATAAAAAGGACAAAGCTCGGCGGCTCCACCGCCTCCACCGCGCCGTGGGACGCCTCCACCGCGCCGTGGGACGCCTGCACCGCGCCGTGGGACGCCTCCACCGCGCCGTGGGACGCCTCCACCGCGCCGTGGGACGCCTCCACCGCGCCGTGGGGCGCCTCCACCGCGCCGTGGGACGCCTGCACCGCGCCGTGGGGCGCCTGCACCGCGCCGTGGGACGCCTCCACCGCGCCGTGGGACGCCTGCACCGCGCCGTGGGGCGCCTGCACCGTGCCGTGGGACGCCTCCACCGCGCCGTGGGACGCCTCCACCTCGCCGTGGGACGCCTGCACCGCGCCGTGGGACGCCTGCACGCGGTCCTGCAGGTTGTTGTGGTGGACGGGGAAAAAACAGCCGTCTGTTTTCTTTTGCAATCTGTCTCTAAAGTGAAGAAATGATAGTAAACGTACAGCAACACGCTGATTGTTTTAATAATTACTATTATAAATCTGGAACGGGGAAGTTCAAACTGTGACTGGGTCGTTAGTCACCTGATCGAAACCATGGCTGACAAAGGCTTTGATTGATGAAGACTGGAGACTGATTCATTTCCTACGTGTTCATTAGGGAAGCGTTTACACTGGTGACACTCAAACAAATGGAGCCCACGTTTCAAGTGATGACGGCGCCTTGGTTCAACATTCAAATAAATACGCTGCAAATTAAAGGTGCTTTATGCCCAATACTGCCTGACCCATAATGTGAGCTATTAAAGGTCAAATGGAAGTGAATTTGTTTTCATTTGTACTGTGAAGAGTTTCGATGGGGAGCGGTGTGAATGGTCCTGTAAATGGAGGCCGCCACCTTGCACCACCTTGTTTTTTTACAGTAGCCCTGAATGGACAAATGAAACAGTGTTTGAGTTTTAATGATATCTTCAGGCTCCCAGTCTCTCCTATATACTTGGGAGGGGGGAGGGGGGAGGGGGTCAGGGCTCCTCAGCTGCTCCATTAAATTTGACTACTTCACATCTCTAATACTGGGCCGTCCATTCATAGAACTGTTTAGTGTCACACGCACAGCTGACACTTTGAAGTTTGTCATAAAGACGTATAGAATTGATTTTCATTCTTAATACTGTGCATGTTTTCTGACAAGGAAACTGTCAGCATTAATTAAAAGTCAAACAATTGTTAAATACAGAATTACAATTTTGCATTTTATGTCTTGGGATATTTGAAATCAAATATATTTTCTAAATAAAAATAAATCAATATGATTAAATTCAGATTTTCCTGCTCTGTATTAAAAAATCCCATTTCATTTGCTCAAGATAAAAAATCCCAGTTAGTATCAAAATGCAGAACTGCAAAGTTATAAATGATCCTGATATAATCCAATCAGAGTGATCTGAGAGTGCCGTTCACCCACAGCTCACTAATCCCAGTATTTACGTAAAGGCCGGTTTAAAGGTGCAGGCAGCGAGTCGTGATACATGGTGAAATATGACACATGGAAGAGTCCATTTTTTTATTAAAGTCTAACTTCTATTTGTTCAATAATGAACAGAGAGCAAAACAAGATCCTCATTCACACACTAACATATTGTTTTAACAAACATCAAATACTGACACCGGCGTGTACATCTGTCCACCAGGGGGCCGGATCCCACCTGTTCACTCATTTGTTGTAGATTAACTGTCAAACGTGAAAATGAAACCATTATATTTGAAAAGTAAAAGCAGCCTTTTGCAGGAACATGGGAATTATTCATTTGCCGACACACGACCGAGATCACAAGGCGCGCGTGTTTGTTCTGAACCAAAACAATGAGCCAGTGTGGCTGTGAATTTAAACCGGAGACGCGCATCAGCCAAAGTCATGCGCCTTCCCAACGCGCAGTGGAGCCTGCTGCCCGACTCCAGCTGCTCCGAGTCAATACATCGCGCTAATCCTCATCCCAATGCAGCGTTTTGATCAGATCCCACACAATATGCATGAATGAATGTATTAGAGTGTCAGAAGTGAGCGACGTGGCGGGGAATTTATTCACAGCTTTGGGGGAAAAATAACCCAGCAGGCGCTTTGCTCGACGCCCATCTACGTACATCCTTTCTACTCGTTCAAGGCGACTTCTCGGTCTCAGACGTGACGCTTTAAAATGCAGGTTTCAAATGCCGTTGGCGGCGTGCGGCGAATAGGAAAAGGCGCTCGGGCTCCTCCGCGGCTGCAGACGCGACACGGAGAATGCAAACATTCCAGCGTCGCCGGGTGTTTATGGAAATGCATAGAGGCCTCGAGGTCAGGAGGTGAATTGATTACGAGACGAACGCACGAGGTCAGAGCTGCAGTTGGAGAGCGCGAGTTCACATGTGGGATCGGAGCAGACGCTGCGCGTGTCCTGATCTCCACCAGGTGTTGGGTGTGGTGTTGGCGTTCGACCTCGTCCACACGGTCTGCGCGTGACACGGCGCTCGCTGGGCCCGAGCGCCGCGCCGGACGCAGGCGACGCTTCAACGTGACTCAGATCAGCAGCTCAAGACAAAGTGATGATTGAGCAAACCGTCCGTCGAGGCCGAGCTCCGACACCTGGCACCTCGGCGTTACGTCAACTTTCCAATTTAATTAACGACTAAACAAATACGCTACTGTGGCTCAACATCAGTCTCCCCCGGTGTTTGACTAACTATACTACACTAACACACTCAACTATCCCCCTTAACACTATCTGATTGGCTAGACGGCCCGTGGAGACAGAGAGACTGTCATTTTCACTGTGGATGCATATTGATCCCAAATATTGCCAATCAGCATGACTGACAATCAAAAGGTGCAGTGTGTACGATTTCAGTCATTTGTGTCACTTATTTCCACCCAATTACTCTTAAAGGAGCCCATGAATGTATACTTGCATGAGGAGGGGGTCCTCTCTACGGGGGCCGCCATGTTTTTGAGATTTAACACCTGAAGGCTACCGTAGGTTCTCCTGCGTGCTCAGGATACAACTTCTACAACCACCAGATGTCACCAGATCGTACACACTGCACCTTTATCAATCAAAATCAAATAGTGTTCAATCCCACCTGCGAGAACTGTAAGCAATCATGGATTTGACCTTAACTGGCACTGACTAGTTTCCATCGGAATGGCGTCATGTGACCAGAAACGGACCAATCAGAGAGTCGGGCCTCATGATCCAACCAGGAAGCACTAGCTAGTCTACACATATGTTTGTATTTGCCACTTTGGACTAAAGCAGGGCCAGTCACGTGGAAGCAGAGTGGGTGTGGTGGCGTGGATGCAGCCAGCGGGTCAGAATATTCGGTACCGGCACCTTCATGCATCGACCTCTGGACCTGATGTGATCGAAACAATAATCAAAGGTCAATAACATTCGATCCACTGCTCCACTTCCACACGGACCCGCACTCCGAGTCAGGGCTGAGCCTCGGAGCTCCAGTCCGGGATGGAGAACGTCTTGCTCTGCCTCTTGTGCTCCCCCACGCTGAAGTCCACGTGGATGCATATGTGTCTGTCGCTGTCCTCCGACGGGGACATGCGGATCTCCCCCGCCACCGCCGTGTCCTGCACCACGTTCACCGGCGTGTCCATGTACAGCACCGCCTGCTTCCAGTGCGTCTCGGGCATGAACGGGGAGGTGGACAGCACCAGCGCCTGCGCCGCGCTGTCCGGACACGGGAACGTGACCGTGAAGTACACGCAGAAGCCGCTCACCGCCGCCGAGCCGAAGCACTCGCAGCGGAAGTGTCCGCGCACGGCGCGCAGCTCCTCCGCGGTCACCGTGCGCAGGTCGAGCTCGGCGAAGCGCGCCGGGTGGGAGAGCACGTCCTCCACGCACACCGTGTTCACCGTGATCTCGGAGTTCATGATGCACCTCCGCGCGAAGTCGCTCATGCACGACATGTCCACGCCGTACTGCTCCTTCACCGTGTACCAGAAGTGCAGCCGGTCCTCCACCACCGGGTCGCTGATGGGCGCCACGAACAGCTCGGCCCGGTTGGGCAGGATGAGGCCGCCGGGCTTCAGCCACTTGTCCCGCGCGTAAAGCACCGAGTTGAGCATCGACTCGTGGAGCAGCGCGTAGCCCATCCACTCGCTCACGATCACGTCCACGGGCTCCGGCAGCTCCACCGTCTCCACCGTGCCGCGGATCACCTCCACGCGCTCCTGCAGGTTGTTGTGGCGGACGATCCTCGCCGCCTGCTCGGCGATGGAGCAGGCCTCCACGGCGAACACCCGCGTGGCTCCGGCCTGGGCGCAGAAGATGCTCAAGACGCCGGTTCCTGCGCCCACGTCCAGCACCACTTTGCCGCGAATGAGCTCGCTGTTGCGGAGGATGGCGGTCCGGTACGTGTTGGTCCGCACGTAGTCCGCGATCATCTCCTCGTGGATGGTCACGTCCGAGTAGCTGTCGAAGTAAAGCGTGTCCTGACGACTTTTGTCCAATTTTCTCTTCTTCGCGACATGAGACATTTTCACACCCGGGCCGCTCACACCTGCTGCTGTGGTTCGTCCCGTTACTTCCGGTTTCACAGAGCTGGGAGTTGTAGTTGCCTTTTCCGCATCATTGGCACAGGAAGCGTCCAAAGAGACTACAAGTCCCATATTAAAGGGAAAGTGACGTAGTAGAGGAGATGATGCGTTCAATGTCAGGCGAAAGGTGGGACGTTTACGTTTCAAGCTTCACATTTTTTCTAATTTATAGATATCTTTGTAAATTCTCAGCAATTTAGGACCGAGTGGCATTTTTAAAGCTTCATCAATGCTGGAATATTCACACGTTTTATGATTTAA
>JAFBJT010107995.1:49855-69746 GCA_016785325.1 Chascanopsetta lugubris | reverse complement strand
ATCAATGCTGGAATATTCACACGTTTTATGATTTAATAGGATTATTATTATTATTATTTTTTTACAGTTTTCGGTTCCACCTCACCCTTGCATGGATGTAGAACACTTGGTTATTGTTATACATGTTTAAAAATGTGTTTAGTTTGTCCGTTTTGGATCTCTGCAAAAACATGGTGGCTACCAGAGACGGGAACCACTCTTATTATAAAATATGATAGGTTGTAATTTTGTTATACTATTTGTGATTATTTAATTTAATTTTTACTAAGAGATATGCAAATTACTTCACTGTACAAATGAGTATTTGAGACATTTATATGGTGTTCCTCCAACCCATAATTAATTAGCTTTTTATTTAGTTATAAAACCAAAACTGTCTAAAGTATTCACCTGCACACATTTAGTGTGAAATGATATTCTAACTTTCAGATAAGGGCACACCTGTGCTGAAAAAGGTCATTTCAGCTTTTCATCATTCCTTTCTCATTTTCACTAAAGAGATTACTGAGAAACCTTGAGTCTTTGTTTTTATCACAGAAACTCTACATGAGCTGCTACACTCATTTCCGTTATGTACGCCACTATATGTAATAAACCTGAAAGCAGATCTTTAGAAGCGCTGACCTCACGCGTCTTCTTGACTGGACTGGTTGATACCACACAGGGTTCCTCAGCACTCTGCAGGTACAGCTGGAGTCACCTGAGGCGACATCATCTCCACTATGTTTGCCAGCACCTCTGCTGTGTGACAGATTGACCTGACGCCCACACCCCTGGACAGTTTCAGAGCCACTAACATGGACAACTTCAGACACACTGTTTGTTTTCCAGAGTGATTTAAAAAGTCTGACCAACATTAACGTGTGGTCGACACCACCTATTTTCTTACGCGCGCTCTTTGTCCGCTGTTTATACAAAATGCAACCTTGAATAACATCTGTTGTGATGCGGAGCTAAATAAAAAACTGAAAGAACAATAGAGTGGAAGGGGAAACCCTGCCTTTGTATGAGTTTGTCTGAGCATGCTTTTCCCGTGGATACGGAGCTTAGGAACCAATTCCACACAAATTAAAGTTCATTGTATTTCCTATATGAAGCAGGTGGGCCAATAGAATCTTTATAATACCCGAATCGAAGCCACAGTCATACGTACCTGTCTGCCTGCCCCAGCCCACAACAACATGAAGCCCACCCTCAGTGTTGGGCATGTTGCTTTAAAAAAGTCACTCCTTCTAGTCACTAGCTTGCATGACAAAGAACTGGGCCCCACCTCCCAAACGGCTTCTAGTTCATACAATGAATCCATTGACGAGAGCCACTGAACCTTTGTTCACAGCTGCAGTTTGGTCAAAGTCTTGATTCCACAATGATACAACTGATGATATTTTACATTTCAAGTGAATCTACAAGAAATCAGCCAATTATTTGTCATTTCTTCTGCAAACTGCACCATCTGTTCATTACATGAATTTGAGAAGTTAAAACGTTTTGTAGATTTGGGTCACAGCTCGTCATTAAGGTCTGGTGACGGGTCGAGAACCACTGATCGAGTCTTCAGAGCTGTACTGAATATACCTCTAAGATCAAGTCATTTCTCTTCCGAGGATAATACCACATCAGCATGTGATCAAGATATAGTTTTAAAGCAGTGTGATGAAATAGAGATTGGAAAGGCAACTTAAAAAATGTATATATGAACCATCTGGAAGATCTGATACATAATGAGTTTTACTCCACATCTGCATCAACATGCTACGTCTAAATTTGTACCTAGTGCTGAATTTAAAGCTCTGCCACTCCCGGGACAACAGGCTCTTCTGCGTCTCTCGCCTACGAGGACTGAAGCAGTAAAACAATTCCACATGAGCTGGAATCTTCCCAGTCAGCGCGGAGCGAACCATCCAGGGAACTCGAGCCATATACCTTTGTAGTAGTAAACACTGGCGATGCGCTCAAAAGCTGCCGTTTCCCCTCCGGACATGTTTCCGTTACGTTGGATGGAGATGCATAATGAAAGCAGACAGTATCTAAAAAAAATGATCAGAAGCCAAGAAAATTAAAACTGGAGAGTGAGTAAAAGAGAGATACGATCTACGGGAATCCTGTGAAACCCAGGCTGAGGATTTCACATTGTGAGGCGTTGTTGTTGCCGGCGAACAGAAGAGGCAGACACACAGCTGTTGTCCGTGTCGCCACCTCCTCCTCTGGAGCCGGAGGAAGGAAGGATGCCGGCACAGACACAGCCAACGTTTGTCATTCGGATGTCTCTAATTTAAAGAACTGCCCCCTCGACTGTCACACCCATCATGAGGTCTCACACAGGGGCAATGACTGGAAACACAGACGCTAAACTTTCAATACAACTTCAAAAGCCAAACAATTGACTCTCTCATTCAGAAATGAAGCAACTGGATCCACAACCTGCCACGACAGGACAGCTACAGTCAACTGCTACAGTCAACTGAGCAACTGTCAGTGAGCGGCCAGCAGAGAACACTTCGACTTACTGAAGCATAATTGTTTCCCTCTCCCCATTTTTTTAGTTGAACGTATTGTTTGTTAATAATTATTTAACATTATAATTATAATAAAAAGTTAAAATGGGTTAGGGTTAGATATGGTTCATAAATGTCCAAAATACAGTGAACGGCTTAAGATCAGGATTCCACATAACATCAAAGACACATTGACTGGCACCTCAATGTTTTGATCCTCACACTTTCACTCTCTGCCTCTTGTCAACATTTCAAACATGTCCTACATCGTGTGTAAGAATGTCTGACTCCAGGTCGTCAGGACCCTTTGGGACGACCCATGACGCTTTGGCTTCGGGTCGGCCTGCGCTGAGTCAGCGGATCTGTTTCTCATCAGACTGTCTGGGTTTGGACACGACACAAAATGTCTGCCGTCTCACGTTTGGGCAGAAGATTTCTGCCCCGGCTTCACTCTACTCTACACGCTGCCAGTGTTAAATCATGAAATGTGCCATCGGTCTTATGGACATTTAGAAACTGTATATTCACATTGGACAACCACCTGGATTCAAACACACTGCCTCCTTTCAGCATCTCCCTCCCTCTTTCCCCCGGAGACGAGTGCAGCAGCAGTTGGAGGAGGAAAAGAAAAGCTTTATATTTGCACAGCTCATCCTCTTTAATTAAACTTGGCCAGTTGCTGTTTGCTCACTGAAATCAGTCACACACACAACTGATTATCAGGTTCAAGGAAGGGCAGAGGAGAGGAGTGCCTGAGTGTGTGTGTGTGTGTGTGTGTGTGTGTGTGTGTGTGTGTGTGTGTGTGTGCCAGTGCCCTATTTGTGGCAGAGAGAGATGGAGAGAGAGCGGGAGGTGAGGGTTGGTCGAGCATGGCTGGACGAGAGGAAGCCCTCTCACTCTGGACAATAAGTGCTGCTGTGTAAAAATCAATAATCTGCTTTCCGTTTCCTCCTCCGGAAGGTTGTGTGTGACGACTGAATCAGAGAATGTGTGTGTGTGTGTGTGTGTGTGTGTGTGTGTGCAAGTATCATGATCGTAGAGAAGGTGGGAGGATATAAGACAAGTATATTAAACAACACAGCCTCTGCATAACTCCTGGGTTACACCTGAGAACAACAACAACTATGGAGCTCAGTGGTGGAGAAGTGACAATTATAAATAATCATGCTGAGTCATCGATAATGCGAAATGAAGTTTCCGTTCATTTATGGGTTACTTTTTCTTTTTGTCAGGTGATGTGAAACAGTCTTTTCAGGCTGCACTGTATGGTGTGACACACGTTGCAGTACCACTGTTTGGCCACTATGTCATTTTTCCTCATAGCACACGCAGTGTCAGCTTCTTTGAATGCATAGATGACACTTACAACACGCACGACTATGCTCACGTGCTGATGCACATTAGACGAATTTGCGTCATAGCGTCACAACAGAAATGGTGCAGGAAATGTGTGAAGGTGTGAATCTGCAGACAGGTGGATGGATGAGGGAAGGAGAGCGTGTGAGCTCCGAGCTCTGGAAGCACATCAGCAGCAGCTGCTGTTCTTGGAGGCCAGCTGCAGTCAGCATGCAAGGCCTCGTGGGAGATGCCTGCGTCCTGTCAGTGCAACTAGACCTGTCATCTGCTGATGACACACACACACACACACACACACGCACGCACGCACGCACGCACGCACGCACAACAAACCAGCCGTGCATGCACAGAAATGTCCACATGTGCAAAACAACCTGCATAAACATCACGCACTTCAGCCTCAGTGGCCTGATGCACATCCTGCCTGTGTATTAACAAGGATGGGCTCCATTTTGGACCCTCGGTGTCACAGTCGCCTATTTAAGAGGCAGCAGCGCTGCAGAGCAACAAATACTCAGGGATGCTGCCTTGGTATCGATCCCTCCGGGGATCAATAGCACCCACTTTGATCTCTCCCGCTCTCTCTTTCTCCAAGTGAAGGAGGCCAGATTTCTGTGTCATAACACAATCTCTGCCTCGTCCTCTACCTCTTTATTCATCACCCTCGTGCAAACGGCTGTTTCACACACACACACACACACACACACACACACACACACACACACACAGACTATCCTATCGTTTCGCAGGATCTTGGCCTGTCAATCCTGCGGCCCAGTGATCAATTCATTAATTACATCCCTTCCCCTGCAGCATCACTTCCTCCCTCCCTGTATCACTGACATTGCACTGTAATTAGGTGGAATCACTAAGTACAACCTGCGCATGACAGCCATTATTGTGGCGTCAGGGGCGGCGTTGTCCTGACTCCTCTGTGCAATTTGTAAAATGGATAATATTGTGTTTGTTAATGAGCACTTATGAGACAGCGACCTGAATGTTGACACAGACCGAAGCCCAACTGGAAAACAATATTTTCCACATCTCCATAACGAGCGGTTAATGACAGAGAAAGTTCATTAATCGATCAGAATAAGGTGGGAGATCGGTGAGAGGCGAGTTTCCGCAGGAATAATTTGACATTTAGGAAAATGCATTTATTAGCCTCGCTGCCCGGGAGTCCGATGAGACCACTGATACCACTTTTCCGTCTATATGCTAAATATGAAGCTATAGCCAGCAGCTGCTTAGTTTAGCATATAGACTGGAAACCACACTAGTGGACTTATTAGTCTGTGAATGATCATTTACATATTTGTGGTAATTATTGATGGAAGTGTACAGAACAACCGACGTAAAGGAAGGGGACATAATACGTCCAAAGTGTCCAAAGTATTCCAGACGCCACAGGAGCAACCAATAATGAAATAATAGCCGATAAAGTAATACCTGCCAATAACGGAATCATTTTGGCCATTTTGAATGAAATATAGTCAATAACATAATTACATACCAATAATGTAATAAAATGTCTGTGGAAAATGTCTGAGGTTATTACGTAATTGGCTGTAATTATTACTTTTAAGGATTTTTTAATACTATGCCATTAACGTCATAACCATGAATTGGCTTTATTACATTTCAAACGGCCAAAATGAGCTTGTTATCGGCAGATATTACGTTATTGGCCATTGTTACATTATTGGTTGCACGTGCCCCCTGGTGGTTGGTCGAGATATAGGTGTTGAATACTGACACCTTTGCGTTAGTCGATGGGCCATGGCTGAATCCCAATGAAGGATCAAAGATGGTTTCTATGAGTTTAGGTGTTTCTTGTATGACGGCGTATTTAACAGATGAGAGTCGAGTCCACCTTTACTGAATCCTCTGGACATCTGGACCAAAGCGGTGGACCAGCTAAAGTCCAGACGTCCAAATGTCCACTCGTGTGAAAGATGAATTGCCGGAACCTGTTTTCACAAAGTTTTCTCGTGCTTGAATTCAAATGTGTCCCATGTCTTGTGGTAAAGACGTGAAAAGTGGAGACGGATCAATATATTCCTCACAACATTAACGGGCGATGTAACGAGCCACTGAGCCAGACACAGCTTTGGACTCGGGAGTCTGCAGGTTTCGGCTCAGTGATCAGTTATATCCACACTATCAGGTGACTCTGGCCCCAACGTGAGACCTTGACACTTTCCCTGCTTCTTTGACAGTAACATCAGGAGTCAGGACGGAGACCGTGACTCATCAATGATCCACACTAATGGCAGATCACCGAGAAATCAATCCCCTCTCCATTCTTTAGCTGCGAAAGGAAAATAATTCATTTGTGGGGTGAAGCGAGCCCACAGCACGAGGCCAAGGACAAGGGGGTGAACGTGTGGCTCTGAGTTTCCCGTCAGAGGATCAATGGCTCGTCGCTGAGGAGGATGGAATTTTGTGTAACGCCTCCAGAGGCTCGGACACTTTCTCATCGTGAAAACACGGGAGCTAAAAGATGCACAGGACTAAAGACCTGACCGGAGGCGCAGTGGCGCAGCGGTTCACACAGAGCAAGTCTGAAGTCACACACACGTGGAGGAGCAGCACCTTCCTCTGTGTGGACTGTGGTGGCGTGGGTTTGCACTCGCAGCTTCCTCCCACTCAGCAGAGACATGCAGCTTAGGTTCATTGGAAACTGCCTGTGGGTTTAAATGTGCGTGTGCGTGTTTGTGGCTTCATCCAGACTAATGTCTTTTTCTCTGGCCACATGAACGTGTCTGCATCAGGAATAATCCCCATCCATATGGAAACAGCTGTACGTTGCATTCAGGCGCACTGGACATGAAAAAGAGAGAATGAAGATATCTTTGGTGGAAGTGGAGTCAGAACTGAATAGAACCAGAAGAGAACAGAATAATTAGAACCAGGGAGCAGCGACGCTGACGAGATACACAGAGACTCATCGCTGTGTGGGGGACGAGACGGTTTTCACAAGAAACCCACTCCAACTAAACTTTGTGGACCTGAGTCACTTTTAGTGTCTCTCTGTAAAAACTCAGCAAACATTCCGCAGAACATGAAGTCCAGAACAAATGTTAAAAATCCAACGCTAACTCTCCGAACTTGCAAGAAAAACAGAATGATAACTAAATGAGAGGAGTTCTGTCTGCTGAAAACCATCCGGCCTAAAAAAAAGTGATGGACATCGAGGTAAAACTGGTGTAAACATTGGAGTGCCGTCTATTCACACTCCTCAACAGTAGGTGGCGATCATGCCCTGCAGTGCTAACAGACAGATGGAAGAAACGCAGCAACAGTTGTTTACATTATGCTGATTGACGAAATGCAAATACGACACAGACGACATGAAATACAGATTTTCTGATAAGGAAAACAAAAGCCTCAGTTTCGCATCAAACCTATTCATCTTTTCATTAAATAAAAAAAATCAAATCCTGTATTTGGGTTGCAGATCCTCCTTCAGGGTTAAAGGTCCTGAACCAGACCAGAGTGTCAGACACTGTCCACACCTTCCACGTCCGACACCGGCCACATGAAGACATAAAGGTCTCTCTAGAATTCAAACTCTTGCGAGAATTGATGTTTTTTGTTTCTCCTTTTTCACTTCAAACATTGAGAGTAGCGAGTGGTTGACATAATGTTACTGGAGGTGTCAGGGAAATGTTTTAGGACGACACCACCCACCACCTAATGAGTGATGTCTTTGTTTGGACAGTCCGAATCCACGGCCTCACTCTTCGGATGCCGAGCCGCCTCCTGTGTTCTGCTGCCAGCTCTAATTCTGTCTGCACTTTGGGCCAAGCTGAAGTCATTCACTGGGAAACTATTCATTTGGAGGAGTTGTCACCTGCCGTGATTAGGCCCATTACTTGTTTACTGCCTCCAAGGCAGCACGTGTGTGTGTGTGTGTGTGTGTGTGTGTGTGTGTGTGTGTGTGTGTGTGTGTGCGGCTAAAGTATGAAATCACACACAGCCAAAGGATTTCTAAATTTAGGGCTAAGACAAATGCTGCGATCTGCGAACAATGACACGCGTTGCTTACAGCCATGAAATGAGGTGATGTGTGGAACAGCTTATCACTGTTCAGCTTTCTTACAAATCCTAAAGACATCACAGTTCAAACATTGGGGTTTCTTTCTTTTCGCTGCGTCATTACGCAAGGTCACAATAAGTCAGACGTCTGTGTTCTCCACTTCATTTGTGTTATTCTCCCCCTCGATAAATAGTCTGAGAGGGAGGCCTGTACCCGAGTGCTGATAAGATCCTCGGGGCTTCTTCTTGCCGGTGACCTTGGCGACTGCCAAGTAAAACAAAAATCAATGTGCTTTGCAGAGGGACAGAAAAGGTGTATTCACTTTCCGTTAAAGTCCCGCGCGTCTTCCTCACGCCAGGCGAGACGAGGGAGGAGAGTGTTGGCGAGTGCAGAGGGTCCGTGTGAAGCGATGGACGCAGACACTGGTGCGGACGGCGTAAAGGATGGGGTCAGAGACAACGACACACACGAGAATCAGGTGGTCCGATTCATTGACTTCCAATCAAAGCGTCTGCAGCTGCAGGAGCTGCTGACGCACTCACTCCTCAGCTGCGCAGGCGCAGGAGCTGCTGACGCACTCACTCCTCAGCTGCGCAGGCGCAGGAGCTGCTGACGCACTCACTCCTCAGCTGCGCAGGCACAGGAGCTGCTGACGCACACACTCCTCAGCTGCGCAGGCGCAGGAGCTGCTGACGCACACACTCCTCAGCTGCGCAGGCGCATGACACAACTTTAATTTCATCTGAGCCGGAGATGAAATGACTGCATGTAAAAGGTGAAAGGTCTCGACTGTAGAAATAGACCTTCAGATGTTGTTCATCACCTTGTATTCTATAGTGCTTTATTGCATAAATAATATATATATATATATATATATATATATATATATATATATATGATGTGCGCTTGAAGGCAGCTTGAAGGCCAGAGAGACAAACTAATGGAGACGTGCGCATGAGGCTGAAATCAGGTGGAGAACGAACACACAATTTCTTGATACAATCCTGTTTTGAACGTGTTTTAAAAAATATCTCTACAGTACAATTCAAGGAAAACTGGAAACAAAGATATGGGGTGTCTCGAAAAGTGCTGTAAATAATTAAAATCAATTAAATAAAAGTCAATTCACAAAGGAAATCTCTCAGAATCTCCGAATACAGAAATAACGCCTCCCCTGACAATCACAACAACGATCTATAATATAACTATATTAATGTATTATTCATGGTTGATTGGAGAAGTGCGGTGAGCTGTGTACTTTGCTTTGGTATAACAGATGTTTACGTTTGACTGTACTACACTATTTTATTATATTTATATGTAATAGCAGAGAGAGATATCAGAAAGTACAAAGCAGCTTCCTCTGAAATCCTTTGAGAAATTAAAGTTACAGCCACTATCAACCTTTTTTTTCATTTGTAGGATTTAGTGACATCTACTGGTGAAGGTTCATGTTGCAGCCGAACACCTCGGCCCCACCTTTCTCTTTAAAGCCTGCAGGTAGTATTACAACTCAAAAGGGGGCGGAGTTTGAGCTTCTCTAAAAACGTGCTCGAGCAACACGTGGGTCTTTGCAGGGGGGAGTTGCTCCCAATGCAGATATTAAAGGCGCATTCTGCAGATATGGCAACAACTATATGTCGCTAAGGTGATTAAAACAAAAACAAACAAACCTAGAAAACATTGTAAAAGTAAAACCTTGCTCTGGGTAGAATTCGTGTGACTGTATCGCTGCTCGAAAGGCACAGTGAGACGGACTGAGGACAGGTGGCAGGAGATTTAGTCGTGTGGTACGTCCCCCCCCCCCCAACCCGCCCCCCCAACCCTCACCCAGATCAGAAAATCCATGCAGGCACATTAGCACAACTGCTAATTGCGAGGCTCTGTGTGTCTAATTGCACACATCGATCGCTCCTCATGCAGCCCCCCTCCCACCGGCTGAGAGAATAGTGAATTGAAAGCACTTGCTGCTCAGAGAGGATTCGGAGCCACAGTCAGATCCACAGATGATGAATAGAGGAGCTCTGCGCCAGAGCAGAGGTGGATTTGGTTTTCAGCTGCAGCAGCAGGCGCAGATCTGTTTAGCTCACACAGCCGTGAATTATTCATGTGCATGCACACGGCGCCGGCACGGATCGCTCCTGCAACATGCGCGTTGGTTTGAACATAGAACTCTGCCTCGGTTCACATGAATCTAAATTCACAGTCGTGCTTGTGAAGCCTCCAGTGATGTTTTCTATCTGCTCTGACCTGGTTGATCTTTCCCTAAAGTTGCCTTTCGTATTTTTCATTCGTTTGAAATCAATTGTTAATGTCGATGATGGAACAGGTTGGAACATGCGTCTGCCACCGTGTATCTTCACTGCCACAGGTGCTGCTAAAATGCACTGAATCCTCTGGCTGGAATCTTCCATAGAGTTTAACGTTTGGAAAACCTCTCTTACATCATATTAAAGGTGCAGTGTGTAAGATTTCAGTCATTTTGTCACTTCTAGAAAAATATCAACAAAACACTGGCTTACCAACAACAGTTTGTTCGCTGACCCTTAAATGAGCTCATTAATGTTTGTTGACATGAGGGGCGGGTCCTCTCTACGGGAGCCGCCATGTTTTGACAGCAGCAGAGAGTGGACGCACTAAACATCTTTTGTGATGGAATGACAACTGAACACAATGTAAAACTGACTTTTAAGAATTATTTTGTGAAAATTAATCAAACTGATTCAAAGGCAAATTCCCTCAAAATAAGTTTGTATTTCATCCTCAGCCTGAAGCCTCAGTGTGACTCACACTCACCAAACTCTCCGTTCTGATTCCTCTTTATATTCTGGAAAGAGTTTGTTCATATATCATTCATAGCCTGATTTATGGAGCATTTTATTCATAAAAATATCATGAGCATGGATTTTTCTTTTTGGCCCGTTGGCTTTGATTGAGTGATATAATAATGCAAAATCCCCTCTGTGAAAACCTTTGGCTCTGAAGAATGGGACAACACATTTGTGTTCAATGGTTAAATTTCCCTTTAGGAAATGTATGCAAATCAGCGCAGGTTTAAGTTGACAAACATCTTACAAAACAAGTAAATTATGTTAAAGTTTTTTTACTCACTTGTGATGTTTTGTTTAAGGTGTTTTTAATTGCAATTAATAATACAGACACCGTACAGAGTATTATATTATTATATAATCCTTATTTTCATTATTATTATTATACAGGGACCGAGGACATTACATATCACGTCTCTATAAGTAAACAATTTGTTGCGAGTGCAATCAATTTGTTGAGTGAGAGTTATACAAATTAAAGCCAAAATAAAACAGAGAATGATGAAACTAAAATAAAACTACGTTTTGCTGTAGGTGGTTTTGACGCCTTAATCTGAACCCGTCACTGCGACTCTTTGGCCCCGGGCAAATACAGGAAGTGTCCTGAGGCGGAGTAAACAAACGCTACTGTCCAACCAAAAAAAACAAAAACAAAAACAAAGCCGCTGCCTCTTCACTTTAATTCTCCATGTTAAATGTTATGCAAACAGCGGCCACTGCCTCATCCCTTTCCTCAGTTCAGCTCGTCACTAACAACACTTTGCTCCAGCTGCTTCTTCTGCTACTTTTACTTTGAACTTTTGGAAGTTCCACTCGGAGCTCCGGCGAGCCATGACTCTTCGTTTTTGCTTCGTGTTCATCCCCCAAAACAATGACATCATCTATCTGGAGCGCCTGCTCGGCAGAGATACCTCCGCTCCCTCTGACCTCTAATTGGCGTGGCGATCTGCGCCGGAGGGAGCATTACGCTGCATTCCTAAATGGCCACTCTGAGCCACTGCTCGAGACATTTAGTTAAAGTTGGTCGTTCTGCGTCCCGGGGGGAGCCGGGAAAGAGTTTGCCACACTGCCTGGAAGAAAAGTGCAAAGACATACAATGTGCTGCAGATGACAGGATTTTGCGGCGCGGTCCCTGGACGCAGCCGGGATGTCGGGCGGCGCAGCGTGGAGCTAAGTAATGCTCCGCTGCATCCGGCTAATAAGCTGTAAATAATCGGCCGGGCTTCACTCTGCTTTTCTTCTGTGTTCTGGTGAGTGGAACATGAAAACACTGGCTCGGACGGGGTTGTTTTTTTAACAACGTGGGGAATGGGTCCCCCCTGAAGCATATACCCGCCTTCCCTGGCATTACCTCGGCTTAACATGAGGTAAATTACAGACAACTGGGCTCCAGCACCCGCGCAGTGACCCGTGTTCTTATGACAGATCAATGCAGACTCACGCCGGCACTGACAGAGATGTTGGAGCTGGAGGTGGTGAACAGCTGGAGAGTCACAACAAACCCTCATTTGAAGATGTTTCTTTTCTGGATCAATAATTGGACAACAAATACAAATACAAATGTTGAAGATGGAGCTATCAAGCAAGCCTGCACTTTTGCACAAAGTTTAAAGGCCCATTTTCTGATGGGACACAATTTAGCTGCATCTTCAATGCATATAATTGTTATGTGCACTCTGATCGGCCACATGCCAACTTTCATAAAAGGCTCCCACTTTGCTTCAAAGATACAATCACTGGACTGGGCAATGTTTTGGAGCAGCCGCCGTGATGTAAAACCTTTTAAAGCTTTAAATGCTTCGGTCAAAATTTGCTTCAAACGCATGAAAAATCAGTCGCTGGGTCGAATGCAAATGTCAGCAGCAGTATTCTTTAAAAAGGCCGACCATCACATCTGTATGTACAGACTGATGATGAAGCAGCCGTGTGGCCTGTTGTGTCAAGAAATTATTTATTCCAATGTGAAAAAGCTGGAAGTCGGTCGTTTTTGCTCTGATGCAGCAGATTTGTTCAAACCCCCTGAATGAAATGTGGCTTCTCATTAAATCCAATTGAATAAAGTGGGGCATCGTAGGTGAGAGGACAGTCCACTCGTGTTGGTGATTAGAAACTCAGGGACACATCGTTGCCCTAAAACTAATAAATATCAGACTCTTGAGCTGCATCGTTTGAAAGCTGTTTAATGTCCACGTGAAGAGAACATCTTTATGAAGCGCCGGCTCTAAAGGCTGTCGGGGCTGCGCAGCTTCGCGGCTGCATGACACTTTGATGCAGCTTGTAAAATACTTACTTATTTATTACTGTCATGGTTCTAATATGTGACTACGTGTTTGGCCCAGTCACTGTTTTCAACGATGGACTAAAGACTGAAGCCAAAATGGGCGCTGCCATGTTGTATTTGACTTTATTCATTTGGTCCAAGTGGAGTTTGCTTCAAATATCAAATATAGTTATAAAATATCGTGGCATCATTTTTTTTCCAATAATCACTTTAAACGTCCAAAGCAACAACTGTGAAAGTGAAGCTGCCTCTGCTGCTGAAGCAGGGCGTCAAACATACGGCCCGTGGGCCAAACCCCGTCAGCCAGAGGGTCCAGTCCCGGCTGCGAGAGGATTTTGCAAAATGTGAAAGTGACAGAAAAGACAAGACCCTAACGACGGCCCCCTGCCTCTTCAGGGCACATCATGCTTTTAAACAGAGCTGCTGACGACCATCCAAAAGATGGATGAGTGAGCGATTGATCGATCAGTTGTATAATGTCTCCACCTGTTGCTACGGAAGCAAAACCGAAACAACGGTACCTCCTCCCATCTGACTGCAGACCAATCATATGGCTGGATTTCAGCCGTGTAAACGTCCCACTGAAGATCAGGGGCTTGGATAAGGAAACCGGCGCCGCGCAGAATTGTTCATCTCTGGTTGATCACATTGTTCGGATCAAACCAAATGTCAGCAGCCAAACGTCCGTCTGACGCTCGTTGTGAACAATGATCAAATCCCCAGTGTCTCACTGACGGTGGTGATTCTGCCTCCCACAAAGTCTGACAAGCGCAGAGACGTCTGATGACTCTATGAACAAAGCCGCGGCCTTTGTGTATCTGACATAATGAGACCTCGCTAACGACCAAATGAATTGCACATCTAATGAATCCCCCCCGCGCCCCCCCCCTGAAAAGCTCCGGCAGCTCCTCTGTGTCTCCTACAATGGGAACAAATTTGCCAGTCGCGACCTTTTCAGCCTTTTCCTCATCCTTCCCTGTGATAACTCCAACGAGACCTTTCGGCGGGATGAGATTGGACACTGCTGCCTGTAAATTAAATGCAAGCGCTAATAAAAGATATCTGAAAATGCAAAGGCTTCACAATCCCGTTCCTCTCTGGCATAAGAGACGACATAAAGCGGCGATCAGAGCATTTCACTGAAATGAAAAGAAGAAGAAATGCAGAGGCAGCGGAGGCAGAGCCTCGGCAAACGTCCGCCTGTAATCACGTTAATCCCTTGTTATTGTCATGATAATGAAGACATTGGAATGTTCCAATAACACACACTCAACCACACATACTGTGAAAAATCCATTCTATCATGTGCACTTCACGGGAGCTCCCCCTCCTCCCTCCCCCTCCTCCCTCCTCTCTCTCTCTCTCCCACATCGGTTACACCGGCGCTCTGCTTTTCTTCAAGGTGACTAATTGAATTTCCCTGATTTGACTGACCTTTGCCAGACTTGTTTTGATGCCAATGATTTCCTGTCCCTTCGCCTCAGCAGCAGCAGCAAACGGAGCGAGTGCAGCGGTCTGCTTTGTCTCAGGCGAGATGTGAAGTGACCTGTGAGCGGTCACCGAGGGTCCGCGCGCTCGAGCAGGCAGAGCCGTTAGGTACTGACGCTTTAAACGGAAAGACTTGACCCCCGAGGTACCAGATGTGTGCAGGAGTCCAAATACGTAACAGCATTAAAGCTTCGTGGAGATTGTTTTTCTGAAGATGTCTGAGCAGGGATGTCGAAATAGTTTGAGTCTGGGAGCCTTCGAATCCCAATCTGAAGTGGGCGGAGCAATAAAATCAGCAAAATAAGCTCAAACAGGTACAACTCAAACGTTTTAGTGCAAAAAAAATGTGTTCTGAAAAAAATATATAAACCTGAAATGTCTACAGAAAAATAAGTGCATCAATACTATGCCTCAGTTGATCATTTACACATGTGCGCTCCAACTCACTGATCACACTGGGTCTGAAGAGGAGGAAACATTTAGTATCTGGACATCATGAAACCTGCAAATGGGAAACTGTACATTCCTCTTCATTATGTTTTGGCCGGTGCACTCGACGTCTGACTGACTCTAAAAATCATGTGGCTTCTCCTCATTGCAACATTTAACATTAAGCTGCTGCTGTGGTGGCATGGAGACGGGCTCCTGATGAACAGACACAGTAAAATGCAGACAACTGCATTTCCTGCGCCTCGGCGCTGCGCTCGGGCGGCGCAATGCTCCGAATGTGAAGTGGCAGCTGCAGGAACTGTTGGATGGTTTCTACAGCAAATACAGATCTGATGTGTAAAGAGAGAGTTTACAACGCTGGACTTACTCTGTGACATCTAAGACGATGCTTGGCGTGATTTGGTGATATATATATATATATATATATATAGATAAAATGATGCTAGAGAAGCCCGACTCTATCCAGCTGTGTCCCAATTCAGGGGCTGGACCTCGGTTGGCTGCATTAGTCGACCCAGTTCAAACGACTCCACACGTGTCCAAACAAATCAAACCAATGGAGGTGCCACTAAGTGGACGTTCCGTCACCCACCGTATCCCAGAATGCATTGGGCCACAGTGATGCACTGTTCACAGAGGTAACAGACCATTTTTTGGGCCACGAACCCTGCATGCTCAGGATACAACATTTCAAAACGGGGATTTTGCGCATGCAAACCTTGAGAATGGCGAGTTCGACATTTGAACGCAGCTCCTGGTGTGTGCAGGTGGAGGGTGTGAGCTGCCGGCTGCTTCCTCTTTGTGTCTTTATGAGCAGGTACTAACCGGCACAAACCGTCCTGTGAGCACATTCCAGAGCCGTGGATCCAGTCGGGGGAAGGCAGAGCGTTTAACACATCGCGCGTACTAATTACCGGCGGTAAAAGTTGTGCCTCTGTGATGTCTCATTTGTTAAAAAGTCTGAAACAGCCATTGCCAAGGATTCTACATCCAGCTCACAGACGTGACGTTAGATTTCCCAGAGCAGGTCATTTTCTGCTGTGTGGCCGAAAACACAGTCATAACAACAAAAGGGAAATGTCAGCGGACACTTCTTTGTTCTAGCTCTGCTGCAGTCGGAGGGGCTCCTGCGGGGGCCGACACAGCGCTCCTCCGCTGGGAGGCGTGTCTTTAACAAAGGGGCCGTGTCTGAGCCGGTGACCTGCACGGCGAGCGAGCGCTTCTTTATCTTCTGCCGCGGAGAAGCTCGGGCACTTCGGCGTCTGGCAGCTCGCACTCCGAGCGCCGAGACACTTCCCCATGTGTTTCATTCTACTGTCACCGATTCGGATCCGGACCTGACGGCGGATATTACTGATACCAAATCAACGTCCCATGTTAAGTGCAGAGCGTTGGATCAATTGGATCATTACCCCGTCGTTGTTGATCCTTGTCCCGGGGCATTAGTGGTTCTGGGCGGTGGATGTCAGGTCCGTCTCTACATGTGCTGAATGTGTGACAGAGCATCGGCTGCTTAGATCCAGCGCTCAGGGGCAGATCATGGTGGGTTACATGAGGGTATGCTCACACATTCATCAACTCATTGATATGTTTCGACCACATTATGTGATCAGGGAAATGTACTGATGAGATCCTCTACTACACAGCCAATGCAGCCCCTTCTCACAAGTGCTGAGTCACTCCACAGCTCCACTTCACGCAGCCGGAGATCACCATTTTGAAAACTACACGTTTTAACCTCAGTTCACCCATCCAAGCGTTTGATGTGATCAGTTGTTTAACTGGGTTTAGACTGTGGGCCGGACCAGTACGATCAGAGCACAACACGGCTGCATCAACCTCTCACATCGAACCAGACACACACACGCTTCTCTCCAACTCAGGCTCCCCCTAGAGTCCCGGCATAGTCAGTCCAGGTCAAGAATCTTTTGCATTTTGCAGAGCTGTAGTATCAGCTACTCTTCACCTCGCTCTTAGGAGAGACGCCGCTGGTTTCCACCGTCTCTGGCTGCTGATGTTCTGGACCAGATGTTTCTGGATGATTTGCACAAACGGCAGCGTTAAAAGGCAGCGTGTGCTCCGTGCTCCAGGAGAGTGTTTCAACAGCTTCACTCACTTTTACTCTCCAAGTTGTAACTAATCACTGTTCTCCACAACCGGCTGAGCTGGCAAGCTGTTTCCTTTGGGCGGGTGCCACCGTCGACTGTCAGGGAGTTAGAGCTGAACTACAACCGAGCTGGAAGACAACGCTACGTCTTAGTTAGAACAGTTGACGTCGTCATCATTGCAATAAGCACCGATATGTTCCCTGGGTTTCCGGCTTTCACAGCACTAATCAATCTCCTCCTCCTCCCGCCGACTCTTTTGTGCCTCCAGCGTCTGAACGCGTTCCTTTTCCGGGATTAACAACAGTCGCCCCGCGGGCTTTAAATGTAGCCGTAAAAGTGATCCAGCTGACAGGAATTCAAGCTGACCACAGCTGCTGTTTCCTATGAAGAATGAAAGTGGCCCTGCCACCTTTTAAGCCTTTAGGGGTGAACATTTGATGTTGGAAAAAAGCTCCGGGGTTCAGTTCTTGTTCCTGAGGAATAAATGGACTTTTATTTGTCTGCGGATCAGCTCTCAATCCCCGTTAATGGATGATTCACTCACACAACCTTTGGAGAATAAAACGTCCTGCAACATCAGCAGGTCACCTGAGTACAGTCACTCCTCACATCAGAATGTCTCTGAGTGCGCGAGCCAGCTACATTACTGAGATAACAATATTTCACTTTTATAACTGGTACATCTTCCAAAAGATCAGTCCCTCTCATGAAAAGTAACCGTGCAGCTTAATTGAATATTCCCCCAATCGAAGGTTGTAAAATGGTGGTCGGGGGAAATGTCTCTCTGAGCTGTAATGGATCTTTAAGGGAGATTCTGTGAGGTATTTAAAAGACTGAGCTCACGATGGAGTTAGACAAATGTTCATACGATGACACCAGGCCTCAACTCAGGGAACAGGAAATGCCCCCTGCTGAACCATGTGGGACAGGGGGGTCAAACATACGGCCCATGGGCCGAAACCAGCCCACCAGAGGGTCCAATCCGGCCCACGAGATGACTTTGCAAAGATAAACGTGAACATGTTCAGGATGTACTTGTACTATTTGCTCTAAAACAATGATAAACATTTGGAGGTGCAGTGTGTATGATTTGCTGGGTCATGAATTAAAAATAAAACAGTGATTATAAATGTATGAAAATATCAAAATCCTACACACAGCATCTTTAAGTTAATTCTATTTTCAATATGATATTTAATAAACTTCAAAATGAAAAACTTGACAGCCTCTTTTGTCAAACTTCCAGGATGAGCAGGGGGAGGGAGGAGGCTGCAGTGGAGCCAACACTTTTAAATGGATTCGCTTCCTGGTGATCTTTAAAATAAAACGCTGATACAGATGATCAGCAAAACTGCAGAATATCAAGTTTAACAACTGGCCAATAATCTGCCAACCCCAATCTAAAGGCTCTGCATGTCACACCTGCACATCTTTTAATACAATCCGGTGTGTGTGTGTGTGCGTGTGCGTGTGTGTGCGTGTGCGTGTGCGTGTGTGTGTGTGTGTGTGCGTGTGTGCGTGTCAGCGTGTCGGTCACCGAGTGCTGACAACACCTGACTCCAGATCCAACTAGCCAGACTAATTCAAACATGGTTGTCAGAGAGGATTGAGGTTGGACCTGGTCACCATGGCAACCTGTGCAACTCACAGGTCTTTTTTTTCATCCCATACCATTTAAAGACTTGATTGACTTGTTCTGGTTCTGGTGCCGTTACGTTCCCAGTCCACTTAGAAACATTATTTAAGGTCTGGCCCACATTTTTAACTCCTGCCACTGAAGAGGCCACGCCTGCATCAGAACAGCAGCCTTATCGCTCCCTGTTTCAAACTGCCAGCTCCATCGTATCTCTGAGCTCCATGTGACCTGTGAGTGACAGCCGGGTATATTACACCTTATTGGCCTGCGATGGGAACGCAGAGAGATAGGGCTCTAATCGGGAACAGGCAGTGGTGCTGCTCTGTCTGTGGGGAGCAGCTCAGTCACTCAGACAGGTGATGGGAATAATGTTTAAGATGTTTCCACAGCCGCTGGCATTTCATTTGTTTTATGCCATGTCCACACTAATGAGGACATGGGGACAAAAACCTGTGTTGAAAATGTGCGTTATTGTCTTCTCAACGAAAACTACGTTATAAGTCACATGGTTCGGGGTGAATAAATGGTTTCTACCATTAATTAAGTACAAACATGCACATTGGACAGTTACTATGAGGATAATAGAGTTTACTGTCTGGGCGATGACACCATCACCCCCCAGATATATTAATACTTGGAGAGACAAGGAAATATGAGGAAGTATTTATCGCCCTCTGTTGGACATTAGTGGATTGCGGGGTGATAGAAAGATGAAATAAACTGCGAAGGACACTGACACGATAACGAGGGTAAGGGAGCGATGGCTAATTGGAGGGGTTTGTATTACTAAGGCTCGTTACACGATTACGTCGGCTGCTGAAACGGTTTGCCACTCGTTGCTCCATTAGCGTAGCCGAGGCGTTCGAGGGTCAGCGCAGACACTCTAGACGCAAAGGTGAGGAAATCCGAACGGGGAGCGATGGGGTCTCTGGTTACAGCCGTGCAGAGCACCGGCTCACCCAGCAGAGCAGGACAGGAGACCTCAGGACGGCCCCCCGCCCGGAGGGCCGGCGTATCAGACTGCTTACCAGCATCTTAGAAAATTTGATGCAGCAGCACTTGCATTTTTCATCAATGCACAGTGGAGCCTGTGGACTCTGAGGAGACGCCGCGCAGCCACAATACGCCCTCGTCCGTCCTGAATGGGAATGGGATGTAAAAGTCTGATGAATGAAAGCAGGTGTTGGGGGGGGGGGGGGTATTAAAA